>VZUI01040284.1:0-165027 GCA_013401135.1 Cettia cetti | reverse complement strand
ACCAGGGCTGATCCAGGCCAGGATGCCATCGGCCTTCTTGGCCACCTGGGCACAGCTGGATCATGTTCAGCTGCTGTGGATCAGCAGCCCCAGGGCCCTTTCCAATGGGCAGCTTTCCAGCCATGCATCAATGCTGCATCCATTACCTCTAAACTGAGGGGTGCCAGGGGATGCTGCTGGGACAGAACAGGTGAGCTCTCAGGGCTAATGTGTTTGCAAGCTCATTGACATTTGTTGGCCAGGACCAACCAGTACACAGCCAGCAGGTCTTGGGACATGACCAGGAGTTTACATGGGCCAGACCTCATTCCCTCTGGTCAGTGGTTGTCCCAGAGGACTGGCCTTGGCAAAGGGACCCTTGCAACCCTGTCATCATGTGGGAGGCAGAAGGCTTCCCAGCATTATCACAGCTCATGAAATCCATGCAGAAGGGGCAGCACAGAAGGTCCCTGGAGGTTTTCAGACCTGAAAGGAGCACACTACTGTCAAGTTAAACTGAACCTGGGGTGGATTTTGAGAATCACGATTTGAGGCTGAACCTCCAAAAATGGAGACTGATACTCCTAAGTCACTTAGGAATCTAGTCTGTGCTCTCAACTACTGCAGGAGGGAGTGTACACGAGGGGAGGAAGACCTTGCTTGTCCATGACAGCATAAATTGCTTCTGTTGTCAAGTCTTGGGCAACATGGACAACACAGCAAGCAAAAGCTCATTCTTTCCTTATCAAACAGGAAACTCTTTAGAACGAAGAACTCAAAGAAAGGTTTGTTCCAAGGATCTGAGCTAATGTCTGAAAACATGGCCCCAGCCCCCCCACCCAGGTTCTCAGGAAAATCACTTTGCATTGCTACACACACTGTTTTATTTGGAGTCACTCTCATCTCTGAGAATATTCTCCTCCTACTCCAACTTATTACAGCAAAATAATTTAAAAGTAACTCACGGAATCAAAAATTAATCCCATGCTGAGTGGTATTATGATTGCTGGAGCAAGCAGTAATTCCTGCCCAGCATCCTTGTCTGTGTACAGATCAAAGCCAGCATTAAAGCCAAACACATCCTCAGCTAAGAAAGGCAGCCCCACTACTGCTGTTCCCAGCTGAGCAAAAAGACTGAGCTCCCCTCCCCGTTGAATCATCTTTGGAGTTTACATGCCCTGGAGCTTGGATGCAGATAATCTTCAACAGCTGTGGGTTACAGTGGGTTTGAATGAGGACTATGAGGCTGAAGGGGAACACACAGGTGAGCAAGACTTCAGCATTCAGCTTCCCACAGGAGCACTGTGAAGGCTGTTTTCCAGGCTGCCTCTTTCCCAGAGACACATGAAACCTGAAGTCATGCTCACAAGCAGCTGACCGTCCGAGACTGCATGGAGCTGAGTTCCCAGGCAGGCCAGCATGTGAAGGGCCCTATCAAAGGGGAGGTTTTCCATCAGAGCAGCTTTGTTCTGTGTGTTGCACATCGCAGGGAGCCGCTGGGCACAGCTCTGATGGCAGCGGCCAGTCTGTCTCAGTCCCTTTGCTGGGACTGCTCTAATCCACCCAGTCCCTGGCTGACTCCAGCAGTGACTTGAGAAACAGCTCCAAGCCATCAGAGGAAGCCTGCGGTGGTGAGTGGCCTTGGGCTTAACAATCCCGAGTTTGTTCCTGTGGCCGCTGGTTTCCTGCCCAGCTTCTAGCAGGCTGTGCCTGGGCAGATGAGGCTGGTCCCATACAGAAAAACCCATATGACAGGTGATGTCTTTTGATCCTTGTAAGCCTGCAAGCATGAAGTAGAGTTATTAAAGTTATCAGGGCATATAGCAGCTTTTTCACTTCCTGACATCCCCTGCATGAACAACACTGCTTTGCTTTTGGGATCCACAGCGGTTTGCGCTTCACTGACACTTATGGGACAGAGCACCTGACTGAGCAGGACACCTGCTGATTTCCAGGACACCTCCTTGCTGTCCCTGTGACCTTGCAGAGGATTAAGCTGTGCTGATATAGAAACCAACCAGATTTCTTCATCACCCCTGGTACGGGAGCTGGGAAATCAAGGCCATGTGCCTTCAAAGATGACTTTTGTCCAAGTGACTGTTCCTTGTGGCACACTACCCACAGCTGCTCTAGGTGAACACAATGCACAGATAAGGCTGTCTCAAACCCACATGGTGGTGACAGCAATGGGTTAAGGACCACACCACGTGAGCCAATGTCTTAGTTAGACCTGATATTTTGATAACTTTTTCAACTTGTGTAAATGGTCACAGGAAAGGAGTTTCCCAGTTGAGTTACATGTCATGGTGAGGGGCAAAGTTTCTTTTTTTTTTTTTTAATTTGTTTCACAGCCAATAGACAAAGAGCAAACCAACATTTCTGGATTCTTCACAGCTAGGTTTTTCATGTTTGTATCAATGCAGTGCAATCAGCAGCACTTTAAGGGGGGACTCTCGCACCAGATCTGTTCATCCCAGCCCAATCTGCCCCTTCTTGTAAGTTTTTACCACCTGTAATGGGAAACCAAGTTTTCACTCTAAAATACTAGGAAAATACAGGAAAAAAAAGCCTTGCTTTTGTTCCTGACCCTGTGTGATCAGGTCTTCTGTAAACTTCAAGCAGGCCTGGGAACATTCTCATCAGCTCCTGCTCCAACAGCCACAGCAGCATTTTTTATGTCTCTGTTGTGGCAGCTGAGGGGAAAAAACATTGGTTGGATTCCACCAGCATGAGAAGATTAATCATTTGCCTGGATTTCCAACCAGACTCCTCTACCCTGGGTAAAACTTTGGCATTAATGTTAAAAATTCTTCTGACTGTTCTCCATTTTAATTAGCAAGTGGAAATCTTCCTGGCCTGTGCCAGAGAAAAAAATAGTCCTTGAGATTAAAGTGGGCTCTAATTCACAATTCTGTTTGCCACATTCCAAGTAGCATGTTGGTAAAGCAAGTGTCCTCTTTGATGGAGGTGAAAGGACACAATCCATCAGCTGCGAAAGGTGAGTGCCGTGTCCTGAGTGACCCCATTTCAGTGTGGCTAAAGGCAAGGGAGAGCACTGGGTGATTTTGCCAACGTATCCACAGTGGCAATTTTAGGCTTCTTATGGGGGAAAAATTATTGCTTTAAATCTTACTGTATCTACAGGATAAATAAAACATCCAGGTTCTGCTACTAAATAAATAAGAAAATATGAAACTGTGTAGCTCAAGGGGAAGTGTCATATTTTTTTGTTGCATTTCTCAAAGAGAAATGTATTGGTTTCATCAAAGGGGGTGACTTGCAAGGCACCCTTCCCTCTGCAAATTGAGAGAAAAACCAATCTGGAAATGGAAACCTCTAGACCAATAATTAGGCAGAAAGCTACAGCCACCAACAGGACTTCACTGACCCAAACTGCATTTTGCTACATCCTCTGGTCCTGTGCTTTTGCACCACAGCAAGGACTCATAACCCTGATGTAGAATCACCTAAGCTGATAAAGACCTATGAAACCATCAAGTCCAGCCATAGGGAGCCTGGGCCCTGCCTCCCCTGCCATTTTAAATGTACTTGTGTAAAATAAAATCCTCAAAATACTAAAACCTCAGTGTAATCCTCACTGATTTTCTTGCTATCTTTTTGTGCCTTGTCAGTGCACGCACACTCAAGGACCACTTGTCCAGAAATATTTTCCGCTGATAGAGTTGGAAATTGAAGCCGCACACCAACTGTTCTGAATTGGAGCATAAGGCTGGGCTCAGACCACAGCAGACTCCTCTACCTGGGATGTCACCAGGAATCTGGAAAAAAAACCTTTTCCCATGTCCTCAAACATAGGCAAAAGCACAGTGGGTTGGAAAAGAGGAAGGAAAACTTGCAAAGGGAAATGACCCAATACTGGGATGAGCAAAGGTGAGGGAGGGATGAAGAACTAAGCCATAGGCCACACTTGTTTCTGGGAGCCATGGATGAAGCAGCAGCCTCCTGAGACACCTGCAGGGAGCCAGGCACTGTTGCCCTGAGCAGACTCCCTCAGGACACACAAACCTCTCCTGCAGAACTGTGACATTTCAGGTTGACCCACCACTTCCCACCAACTCCAGTGCAAGCCTACCCCTGCGTTCCTCTTTGCAAAATGAACTTTTGCAGAAGTTTGGCGCTGTCAAAGAGACACCCTTCCTATGATCAGGAGGCAGAAAGCGCTGGCCTTTGAGTCATATGAGACCCAACATCCAGCCACCTGGCAGGCAGAGCTCAGGGTGCTCTTCCCTGCTGGAAGATCCAGAAATGTGGTTTGCTCTGTTTGAAAAAGAAACAGTAACATCAACTCATGCGCCTCATTACCCAAGGAAGTAACAGCTGAAGTTGCCAGCTGACCCACTCCAGTGTTACCTCTTCACTGACATTGCATTAAGACTTTATTTTGCAACAAATTTAAATGCTCCCTCACATTCCCAGCCTTCCTTCACCACTAAGAATCACTTCCAGGGCTAATGCCTGCAAACTGAAGGAAAGTCTAGTAGGATTAAGACATAAGAAAGAAGCTTTTTACAAGGAGGGTGGTGAGACACTGGCACAGGTTGCCCAGAGAGATGGTGGTTGCCTCATCCTTGGAAACACTGAAGGCCAGGCTGGATAGGGCTCTGAGCAACCTGGTCTAGTGGAAGGTGTCCTGCCCATAGCAGGAAGCTTTGGAACTAGATGGCCTTTAAAGGTCCCTTCCAACCCAAACCACTGTATGTTCCCATGACTTCATTTCACTTAGGACTCCACAGAGCTTATTGACAACATGACCCAAAAAGTCACTTTTTTAAGCAGCAACTGTTTATTATTGGGAAGAACATTAGGACTTTTTTTTCCCTCTTACATATATTCAATTTGAATAAAAATAATTTAAAATTTTTTAATTTCTCTTTATATTACATGAAAATAACTTGAAACAAGAACTGTGAATTTTGGAAGCAAGAAACATAGACAAAACTGTTATTTAGCTGCTGAGATGTAGTTCTTGGATTTTTTTTCCCAAAAAACCCCCTCAAATAGAGAAACAATCACAATTGTCATTCCAGTGGAGAAACTTAATCCAACTATAAAATATCTTTAACTTTGAGAATGGTATATAGTTACACAAAGAAGTATTCATAATATAGTGTGTGAGTTCTAATATACCACATAAAATATATAACTTCTCAGACTTTACAAGGTCAAACACTTTAGACCATATTCCAGTGGAAAAACACAACAAATCTCTTACAATCCTTTTAAAGTTCTTGTTCAATTAACTTTTATTTCCTTTTGAGGAATTCTAATATAATTCCAAGCAACAAAATATTGTATACAAACTAGCTTGCAGAACTTTATTCACACTGAATTGGACAACCACTGTTTAGGATAAAGCACCTTTAGTAACAGTGAAAAAACATCACTGTTAGTGTAGCTGATGAAGAAGCAGATTTTGTGCACAAATTGGTAAAATCTTCATGACTATAAATCTGATAAAAATTACTGTATATTCAGATTAAGAAATCCAGCTATTTGGAATTAAAATATGCTTATGGCTGGGGTAGGATTACAGTATTACAAGACAAAGAGTCTACTAATTAGTCCAGTTCATATTATCTGATAAAGACTTCCAATAAATTACTGATTTCTTTTTCTTTTGTTTTAAAATACATGCAACCTACTGCAATTTCCCTGGCTTATCTCACCTCTTTTCAGTTGAATGTGAATATAGTTCATCTTTTCATTAACTTCTAGGGTAATGAACACCATTCAGCATCACCCGAATGGGTCATAATTTTAAAAAGCCCAAAAAAGCAAAGAAAAAAAAAAAGCAATTAGCATGTCAAGGTCTCACTTTAGAACACAAATCTGCAGAAATATGTACAGTAAAAATGAGATGGACTTTGTGTAGGTAGTTATTTGCATTGAGTACCATATCAAATTTAATGTAACTGTGCCAGTCGTGGTCTGACAGCCCGATGGAAAACCACTCTTCACCAAACTACAAGGAAAAAAGACTATTAATATGATTGTCAAAACTGTTCTCTGTAACAGCCTAACCTCAGGGGTCAGTTCCAAAGAAATGCTTGAAACGCTGGCTGGTGCTGCAGCCTGACAAACAACCCGATGCCATCTAAGGCGACAATGCCAAACCCTTTAAAAAATACACATTTTGCTTCAGTATATTTTAGCTCGGGAGGGGGGAGGTGGGCATGTGTTTTGCTTTGTTTTGTTTTGTTCTTGGCTTTTTTACTTTTGTAACTGTCTGCTGTTTCCAGCACCATCTCAGAGGCTGGAATGTTTCATTCCTTCCTCTGCCAGCTGTGTCCTTTTCCACTTGGCAGATGCTGACCACCACACCCGCGGCTCCTCGGTGCGCAGCAGCCACCGGTACCGCCTCCTTGTTTTCCCTGTCTCTTATCTGTGTCATCAGCGGAATTTACAGCCCTGGAATGTGATTTCTGAATCAATATGCATTTTCTTTTCCTAAGGAATGCCTTATTTTGCAACCACAGTGGTGTAAAAATACCCTAATTTTAACTAATGAGGGGGTGGTGGCTCTTGAGACTAATCAGTGATGCAATGTAGAAAACCAGGGAGGCATTTTCACCAGACTGCAGTATTTTTAAGATCAGGCAAAATTTTAGACCTAAACTATGCCAATTGTCTTCCTTTCTAAATGAATAATTACTTTTAGTTGTATCAAGAAATACTCTACTGGCATGAACTATGGAATTTTTGAAATTATGAAGCATATTTTTGTTTTACTTCTCATCTCTAAATATATTACTCATTTGTTTAATTCATTCAGGATTCTACCATACTGTCAACCAACTATAGTAATCCAGAAATGTTTTCTGCTTATGGAAGGGGCTTAATCACTAAGCCACACCTCCCTGCAAAGCTTCAGTATTTCTGATTGGTAGAAAGCATTTCTCATTGAAGTAATACTGAAGTGGAGCCCTAGCCCTCCTCCACACATACGACTGTCAAGTTAATTAACTTTTCAGGACAAAATGCTGATCACATTCAATGACGAGCCACACTCTTGTGTTCAAGACAGCTCCAGTGGTAGCTCTGGTGGCACAACTGTGTATCTTGGGTCAAGTTTAGGTGTGAAATCCTTGAAGTTCTTAGATGCTTCAGTACCAAACACATCTAAAACTTTCCTGTTCATGAGAGCAAACCTGAAAAAGAAAGGAGAAGAAAGCATGAATGCATGACTCGCTTACTTATGAAAAAATAAAATTATTTCAGCATGAAAGTTTACTAAAATCTCTGACATATAGGCTTCAACCTGCACTGTTCACAGATTGGAAGCTTTTCACCTCAGGCAATAAAGATTTTTAAAAAAATGCATTTGAAAAATGTGGCTAACAGTGTTTGTGTAAGTGTACTTGAAATAATGCAATTTATGGAAAAGGGGAAGAGTCGCCTTCTACTTTTAATTCCACAAAGAAATGTCAAACCAAAATATACTACTGTTGTCTCTCACTCCAGCAGAGCAAACTGAGGCCCTGCCTGCCCAAGTCTGGATGTCAATTTTATGGGTGTTACAACCTATTTCCATTTTGTTGTTCTCCACAACTATAGAATGGAAAGTATATGAAATATCAAAATAAATTGCCTTTATGGAGAGAGTATCAAAATTACTATTACAGAGATTTACTTCAGATAAAATATATGAACAGAACAGAATTTCTATTCCTTTCTTTGTTTCAACTAAGGCAAGCTTAGGATTAAGACAAAATAAAAAAAATGCAGCCAAAATTGGACATCTGCACTGACATCATTCCCCGTATCATGTTTGTATGGCCTCAGAGGTTGCCTGAGGACTGCCTCCAGGCATCACAAGGAAAGCTTCCCACTAAATCTTGCAATGTATTCAATCACCTCATGTGTGTACTGTGCCACGGGGAGTGTAGGTTCAGCATGCTCCAGGGACTGGCCTCTGATTTCACTTCTATTTTTACAGCCCGAGAAACATTATCTTTTATAATCCCATTCATAAACTGATCAAGATTTGGATGCCTTTTTCCTGTCACACACTGCACCAGTACAACAGTGTACACTTCACTAAACAGTGTACATTTCACTGTATTTTTGTAAGTCAGTTACAGCAAGATCTATTTTCAAAAGAAAGTTTTTTAGACTCCTGCAGCAAATAGAAAATACATCCAGTATGATATTACAGTGTATATTTATGATTATGATCAGTGAAAATTTTTCATTAGCTTTCCAAGAAAAAAGCATCCTTTCCCAACTGAAACAGTTATAAAAATAGTACTGAAGCTTTCAAGTATTCTTAGGAGATATTCTGACATTTCTTGTAATGCTGTTAAACCCACAGTAATACCATGTTGTCAATCACTGTACATACTAAGTGATTTCTTCAACATGTATAGTTGTTCACTGGATTCTTTATGTTCCAATGGAATCTGAAAGCAGCCCACCCTCCAAGTGAACTAAAAAGGCTTCAAGTAAAACACTCATCTGCTAAGTACTCTTCACTAGAGTTAAGTCTGCTCCTGTCATTACACTAAACCCAGCAATTCTCACTTCAGCACCAAAGAACTTCAAGAGTACTGGAAACCATTTGAAAAGCAAAGTAAATCCACAGGAAATTAACCCTCATGTACTTCTAGGGCTCTGTTTTGACAGTGAATGACACAGGAAGCTGAGTGTGATCAATGACAGGTTTAGACAAGCCTTAACACACCCCTGAGTACATACCTGCCCTTTGTTAGTCGTAAAAGAAACTTCCAGTATGAAGGTCTCAGGTTCTGAACTTCCATGACAGCCTGCAAGGAGAGGATTCTGTCAGAGCCAGCAGACGGTGTCAGGCAAAAGCTTCTTCTGCTACATTAGGTTGCCAAAATTAGCAAAAGGATTGTTATGGAACTCCTTTTTACTGCTCTCTGCGGAATTCAGTGCTCTGCATGACCACCACCAGCACAGACTGATATTCCCAGAACACAATATTTTACCAGTGGCGACAATTAGCTTACATCTCATTGCAGAGAAAGCAACAACAATCATTATTCATACATACATGACTTATTACTGCTGGATGCCAAATTTACCTCCTACTTAATCCCCTATTCATTCTGTATTTTGTGATCTACCATTCCTTGCAGTCATATTTATATTCCACATTACATTATCTTAAATAATGTCATATAGCCAAAATCCACGTCTTCTCTCTATTCCGTGACTTTTCTGCGTCCCTTAGAAATAGAGCGAATAACAAACATCTCAGCATAGATCCTTTTTCTCATTTTCCCTTCCTTCTTCCTGCTAAATCTAGCAATTTGTTTCTGGTCTCAGATTCATTTTCCAACTAGTTATTAAGTAACCAAAAAAACCTTCTTTTCTCATATGAACTTTTTGTCTGTTAGTCTCACAGGATTGTCCCTGACAGCAGTATTTTGGAGACCTTCAGGCACATCCCAAGCACTAATATATCAATTCACTTTGATAGTAGACTTAGAGATATTCTCAAATACATGGGAAGAAAGAGGAGGAGGAATGTCTCTTAAATGTCCTGTTAAGTACAAGACTGCAGAGGATTGCTTTAGGGTCATTTTATATTCTCCTTATAGGGGGGCACAAAAAATATACATTGTTATGGAGGTCCAGAGGACATGCAGCTCATGCACGGATGTTTCAGCAGAAAATCTAGAAATGGTGAGATGTAATAGAATAGTACAACTAGTTGGGAAGCACTGAAAAAGTGATTTTGTAGCTGATGTGGATAATAAAAAGACTGAGGGTAATAGCAGGTAGCTAACTTAAGAAGTGCAAAAGATGGTAACTACATCTTGTTTCAAATGTAACACTTCAGGGTTTTTACTATTTTTTGCAGATTTTTCAACTAGGCACTTCAAGTCAGCTGACAGTGGAAACTTTCAGTTGATTTAAAAAACCACAAAATATTCTATTACACTGCTTGCCTTCTTGAGAAACTGTCCTTTCACAGGCGTATGGAAGTTTATACATTAATGTTCGTCTTCTGGGTGAGTGCATTTTAAGATCCTTTCCAAAGAATTCAATGCTTTGTATAATATATTCAGTTATAAGCACAGGAGAAATTGAGTCCTAGAAATGACCTTCCCACAGTGACACTCAAAGTCACAATGCAGGAACCCCAGGATGCAGAAGCAAGATGCTGTGAATCACGACATCTCACCATCTTTTCTACAGAACTATCTCTCTGTGCTCCTCTTTTCATTCAACATTTGATTTAAAGAAATTCATGTTCTGTTCAAGAACATACTTACTGCCTGAAAGCATATTGATGTAGAAATGGCATAGATGATGCTGTCTGCATGAGGAAAATAGGGAACCTTCCCTGCTTCAATGCCTTTGAAGTACATAGTCTATAAAAAATAAACAAAAAACGTTGAATGAAACAAAATCAAAGCATATTTTTACTTTTTATTTTACCTTTAAAAAAAACATGTCAACCTTATAATTTTGTATATGTCCACAAATGTGACATTCACTAAGATAGATCATAAAAGTTAGACAAGATCAATCTAATAAGAGGCTATTAATGCACAGAACAGGACTAGCAACAGCTTGGGTTTACAGAACCTAAAGATAAAAAGGGGAAAGTTTGCTCTGTTAAATTCTTCTTTTTAAAAAGCGAAAGAACAATGCAATAACTATTCTGCCAAAGTGAATATTCACTGTTCTTAAACAGCTTGAAATCACATACTTTACTTTCTGAGAAAACATGTACGGTTTATTTTCCTGAGCACAGCCTGACCTTGCAAAGCAGCACACGCCTCTTTGGTCAGTTACCCTTGGCTTGCGTAAGATGGTAAAAGTAGTAAAAAAAAAAAAAATAAAGAACACACAGCACTTTTCTTATGTCACTGTAGCCATGATGTCTCAAAGTCCAGAGAAAACCACCAGCAATACAAGATAATACTGTTTTTTACAACTAGTGTTCTAAAAGTCAATATGGATAACTCAGATTTGTTGTTATATGTGAACTGCCTTCAGAGCTTGGTCTGGGATAACTAGGAGGAACAGAGAGTATCTTCCCTCTTATGTTTAATTTTACATGTAACAAGAAAAAATTCCTTCTTTTTATGTTCTTTAAAATGAATTCTGCTCTGATAATGGAGGTGGATAAATATCACTAGAGAACAAGGCCTTCAAGGTCTGCAGGAGAAATAAGTGTTTCAGGTATGGTGCATAGTGAGAGAACATTATCAACTCATTCCAGTGGTGGTGTTGGGAAATTAACCATGACTAAGTCTCAATTTTCTAGAAAAATCACAGTAAGAAATCAAATGTTGGTTAGAAAAGTATAATCAACAAACCCAAACTCTGCAACTATTTTTTTTCCCTGGGCTCCTAATTTTAACAAGTTCAGAGAAATAATTCAAGCCTGAAGACTAGCAATTAGAACAAAGTTCGTTCCAAAGCTGGGAATTCAATCAGCTGTAGTACACTAACAAACAACTTCAGCTATATACTAAAACCTAAGCTATTTTGAGTTATCTTAGACTGTTGAATGCCAAAATTGGGGAACAAAGGCAGGAAGTTAAGCTGTAGCTTTTGGCAATAAATCCGCAATTAAGGACTAGATCTGATTTATGTTTCTGGCAGAATAGATATTCTTGGAACTTTCTGATTTAAAAAAATCTGCAAAAACTACAAAGCAAAGGGTTGTCAGGAGATTAAAAAAATTCGTGGAGAATATACATGAAGACTAGTGGATAAAGGACATATTTTAAATGAGTCAAAGAGAAGAAAGCAAGAAAGAAATGAGACCACATGGCAGCACTGCCTCTTGGCACAAATGTACTGAAACACCATCACCATACAACTTAGTATTTTACTGGAATTGCCAGACAAAACCCCTGAAATTCATTTCCTTTTCTTCTGCCTTGAAAAAATAGGTGAAACGAAGATCTCTTTTAGGAGGGTAATAACTTACCTCTACTAATTTAGACACCAGATACATAGAGATAGTTGTACTTTTGTAAAACATCATAGAAATTCCTGCTAGACACCCTGTAACAATTAGAAAAGCATTGTTAGGTTTGTGATTTGCATTGTTAAGGTCACTGTTCTGTGTCAGCCCAACAAACACTGCACAGAACTATTTATTTCTGTTGCTACATACAGCACAGTTCAGTGATGTTCTTTTGCTGCCCATCCAAATATGGTTTGTATCACTAAAAAGAGAAAGTTTCAAAATGCTGAATCAAATCTGTACTTCAGTGCTCAGGAGCACAGTATCAAATTTCTCTGGTCTCTGTGTGATGAGAGACCTCTGCAGTTCCAACACGTGACAGATGCACATTAGGGAAGGGCCTCGCCACCACATGAATTTCATGGCAAAAGGGTCTTTCTTTGGAGCCAGTGGAGCCAAATGTGTATTCTGTCATGTATGGAAGACTCAGCATTTCCATCTCACATCTCTACAGCTGCAAATTAAAGGACAAGTTTAAATTAGTGTACACAGTAATATACTGTCCTTGGAGCTGACCATAAATGCCACATTTAAAATTACAATTTTAATTGCAACTCTTTCTTTGATGCTACTGGAAACATCACTGTCACTTTGACACAACCTTGATAGGAACAAAGTCCTATTTTCATCACAAAAGTCTGAAAAGGGAATGGGAGGACAGACAAGAGGAATCCTTACAGAATCCCAACATGCACAACAGAAACTTGCCATGGACTCACCAGCTACAAGTGCATGAAGCTCATCATCTAGGTTTCGGACCCAGCGCAGGAAGCAACTTGTACCCTGTAGGTGAACAGAATGCAGGCTTAGTCCTGCTTATTTCTTATAACACACAGACTGGAAGTATTCCTTATAGTTAGTAATATAGCACACAGCATGAATTAAGAGTAGTGTGATAATACCCATGGATCACAGAATCATAAAATGGTTTGGGTTGGAAGGGACCTTAAAGATGATCTCATTTCATCTCCCCTGCCATGGGCAGGAACATCTTCCACTAGACCAGGTTGCTCCCAGCCCTATCCAGCCTCCCTTGAACACTTCCAGGGATAATGCATTCTTCTACTTGATAAGGTTGTTACAATAAAAGGAAATTTAATTGGTAAGTGAGGAGGCAAACTTTCCCATTGTAAGAGTCTTGTAAGGGAAGTGTAAAATCACCTTGTAATTTCTCAAGAGCTGTAGAAACTTTCATTATTGAGACATGTTATGCCTGATTAGGTAATCTTTACCACATCAAGAAACACTAAATCACATTAACAAAAACACAAGAAATCAACACAACTAAAAACCAATCTTTTTAAAAGCACTGATGATACTGAAGTCCAGAGAGTTGGGCACAGTACCCATAACATTTCAGTGTCTTAAATTTACAATTTACTGCTGTCATTTTATTCAAAATCAGAGAGCAGATTAATCTAATTCCAGTCTAATATGAAAGCTGATCTTGAATTCATATCACCCTCATTTGCTGTACATGTCTAGACTTTTATACGATAAAGGTTTTTTTCAACTACATACCAAACCTCCAGAGATTTTTTTAAGCATCCTAATAAATTCTGGAACTAGGAAAACACATTAATCTAAAAAATTAGAACTGCATATTCCTTTGGATCCAAAATGCACCAAGCATTTAACATTTTTTTTTCCATGGTCCAATTTTTTTGAGTGACTAGAATCTTTGCTGCCCTACATGCCTATTTAAACTGGAAGAAAAATATGATGCAACCCAAATTTGTGTAAGTAATGAAATGCAAACAATAACATATAGATCATAGAACTGGAGGATCATTTAGCCTGGAAAGGACATTTAAGATCAAGTCCAACTGTTAATTTAGCATCCACCAAGCCCACCACTAAACCACACCTCCAAGTGCCACATCCACACACCTTTTGAACACTTCCAGAGATGGCCATTCCACCACTTCCCTGAGCATCCTGTTCCAGTGCTTGACAGCCCTTTAGGTGAAGGAAGATTTCCTACTATCAAATCTAAACCTCCCTTGGGCAACTTGAGGCCAATTCCTCTTGTCCTGTCGCTTGCTACTTGGGAGAGGAGACTGACCCACACCTGGCTGCAGCCTTCTTTCAGGCAGTTGTAGATAAGGTGCCCCATGAGCCTCCTTTTCTCCAGACTAAACACCCCCAGCTCCCTCAGCCATTCCTCATCAGCTTTGTGCTCCAGACCCTTCCCCAGCCCCTTTGCCCTTCTCTGGACATGCTCCAGCCCCTCAATGTCTTTCTTGTAGTGAGGGGCCCAGAACTGAACTCAGGATTGGAGGTGTGGCCTCAGCAGTACTGAACACACACTTAAAAATAGTAAAAAAGGTCAGAATATGTCACCCTCATAAAATTAGTATCCACTGGGCTGAATTGCACCTTTCAATTGGAGCTTTTAAATACATCAGAATCCTTTAAGCTTTTGCAATTTAAACGTTTTTGTTCTCTAAAAGCTTTTCTTTTAAATTTTACGCAAAAAATTAATTTCCAAGCAAACTCTGAATAGCTTATTTGCACTTTGCCATCAAAAATTTTAGACTCTGCAACCTACAAATTCTTGTCTCTCAATTTAATTACTAATCAAGTGAAATGCTGTTTTGCGTTCATGTAAGATCTCCTTTTTATTTTTTCATTAAATAATATTTATCCTGAATAATACAGCATGATCTTGAATTTTCAGAACAAGTAACGTGGCAGTTGAAAAATGTCATGTGATTAAGAATACCAAAGTGCAAAAGACACTTCAGCACTGCACTGTGCAATATATTCTGCGTGTGCTTTTCCACATTTTCTTTTGGCATAAATAAACATAATGTGATTAATTCCAACAATGCTGTATGAATGCATATCAGTTCACAATCTGTCATCTTATAATAGGGTAGAAAGGATAGACTTCGAAGCAATAAGTGCAATATCTCCTTAGCCACACACTGTATATTCTGCAGGCTCCTGCTATTTAGTGTCAAGTAACAATTCCAGATATGTGAGCCGACAAAATATGCACATGGTTTCTCACTGGCAACACAGATGCTACTGCAGTCACTACTTCTGCATGCAGTAAAATGCTTTTGTGTAGCAGCAAATCCCTCCAAAATCTGAATTCACTTTCTCTGAAGCACTCTCTCTCCTGAAAACAAGCAGCAAAATCCATCTGTGGTTTATTTAGAAATTACCAAAAAACCACACAGAATAGAAGAATAGTTTTCTGTTTACAATTTGATTACTGCAATAGTATAAAATTTGTAAGTAACATGCTGTAGGACACGTGCAATTAAGCTGCTTGACTTTTCAGCTCTTTGTGGTACTCTGAAAAGTGAAATAGAAAACATGGCATTTGTCATTTCTGTATGCTATAAACTTACTTTGTATATACTGACAAAAGATCCCAGAAAAGCTCCAAGCTGGAAATTTTCCTTGTTGTAGAAGAGGGAAAGTAGCCGTGATGGTTGTGTAAGCAGATGCCGGAAGGTGGAAGGAATCCGAAGGCAACACTGGATCAGGTAACCGATGCTAAACATCCTAATGAAGCCCTAGAGAAAAGAGAGATTTTGTGGTAAGAAACCACAAATTCTGAAAAAGGAAAAGCAAAAGCTCCTACAGAAGGGTTTATTTTTGACATTGAACAGTTTAAAACCCACTCTGAAGGTAATATGTAAAATGAATAAATGCATCCTTCCCCACCTTCAAACTCAAGACACTTCTTTTTCCCAGTTACCCTGTAAAATAGAAAAAGCAGTAAAATCATGGACAACTGATTCTTCTTTAATTTCTCTGAATTTCTGAAAGGTCTCAACAGAGAGCCTTCTCTTCTACTCCAAAATTCTGTCCTTTGAAATAATCCTGATGACTTCATTTCCAGGTTACTGACCACAAATGAGTTTATAGAGGAAAGCAATGCAATAGAAAAAAAAGAGCACTTCTACACTCAAATGTCTGGGGAATACAGTAAGGTGGAAAAAATCCATCAAAAATAAATTTCAGAAAGTGTGAGAATTAGAAGTTAACCCTGGTGGCTTGGCACGTGCTCATGGACCTTGCCTCAGCCAAACATGAGGTTGTGGGATGCCTGCAGCAAGGGAAAGGGAGAAACTGGAAGGGACTTCATGTGCAGAGTTACTGAGAAAAGACAGAAAGGCCTCCAAAGAATTTACTTACTATTCCACCTTAGAGAATTTACTTACTATTCCACCTTAGATAAAGATCTGGGGTTTTTTTAACATGACACAAAACCACACTCACTTTTTTTTCCAAATTATTCTCTCCAGTTTCTTATAACTTCCTCCACTGCTTCCTACCGTTATTCTTACCATAAGGTGAACTTTTTTTAATAATTCTGAATAAATTTTACCCAGTTTTTGTTTGGTAGATGCTTTATGTGAATACTACTTCTACACTTACCTGCAAATAAGGCAGGCACCTTATTCAATTGCAGTTACAGGGACACAATTCCAGGAAATCTGGCAGAGGGTTTGACTGGGTAACCTTTCAGGTTCAGAAATTCAAACCATTTTTGCCTCCTAAAAAACTTTATAATGCATCATAAAGCTCATAAAATTTTATTGTGGTTAAACATCCAGTAATAAACTCTTCCTGAAGAAATTACTCTTCCTGCTACTCAAGAAGTAGTTTACAAGAATCAAGTGGATGAAAATAGGTAATCCAATCAAAATCATCAAGCAATCCAACAGCTATTTAAAAAAAAAAAAAAAAAGGAAAAAAAGTCCTAAACCCAGAAGTTAAGAACAAAGCCCAAAACAAGAAACAACAGAATGGTGCATTAGATGTTTTTATGAAGGAAAGGTGAATTCAGTGGGGTGAGGAAACAGCTAAATTACAACTGGAAACATTCGAACACATCCCTGATTTTATTCCTATTAGCAGCCAAATTAGAAGTGCTGAACCAAAAGACTGAGGTTTAGTGTTGATGTGCATGAAACACCAATTATTCCACAAAATGTCTCTAATTAGCTCATTACTTCAACCAGGTGAAATCATATCCCACCTACAGGTGTTTTTTTCACAGTCACAAGAAGTATTATATCTTATAATCCATGTACAGTACTGTAACTTTTATCTTCCATAAAAAGACCTCCAGTAAGAATGGATGTAGTACACAGCAGAGCATATTCAGGACACTATAATAAACACAAGTGAGCAAAGAAAACTCTGCTAAGAGTCATTTCTCCACAGAGTTTTGAGTTGGAGCTCAGATCAGCCAGAAGTAGTAGCACAGTGTAATGACAGAACTTGTCAAATAAACTTTTCTTTCTGCTTTTGAGAAACCAATTTCTTAATATTACATTCAAGCTACTTGTTATAACTCAAATTCAGAAAAGCACATCAACAGAGTTCATAAACATACCAAAAACTCAGTCAACCTGTTGCAACATATTAGGAATTAGTTAAGGTGGTTAAAATCAATTAAATAAGAGATGGTCTTTAAGGCCTCTTCCAACCCAAACCATTGTACAATCCCACGACCTTCTGTGAGGTCACCCTAGTCACCAGAAACTTGGAGAGTTATCTTCCAGCCCTGTCCAAAGCACGCAGCACCAGAGAAACATCTGGACTTCTACTGTTGGCTAATGGCTCCTCACTGTAAACAAGGAAGCCAAAAGAGGAAAAATATTGCTCTACTGCTTCTGTCACAGCTCTTTTCAGACATCTACAAGCACCAAGCATTTCACGTATTTAAAGCCTGAAGGGAAGTCAATGAACTCAGGTGGTGTGACACTACTGAATGTTATGTGAGAGCCATGATGATGTCAATGAGCCAATGTGCATTTAACTGTGAAGCAAGAGAAAAAGAGCATGCAAGTTACAGTTAAAGCATAGATGTATTAATGAGAAGACAAGTTGTTCAAGGGTAAGGGAAAATAGCACTGAGGGGAAATTTTGGCAATAAGCAGCTCATCATATCCTTGTCAGATCTGAAAGCTCCATTAGAGAAAAGGAATTGCAAAAACATGCTCAAATCATGTCAGCTGACAGTTGTTACTGATCAACTTCAGGAACAGTCACAGAACTTGGGGAATTTTGGATCTTTAAAAATATAAATACATAAAAATAAAATTTTTCACTCTTTTTTAATTTAAATTAAAAGTACAGACAGGAATTTAGAGGATCTGACTGCCACTTCAGCAATATCTTCCTCATTATATTATTGTAGTCAAGAATAATTTATACCAAAATACTACAGAGGACAGGTACAAGAATGAAATATATTTCAAATGCACAACTGTCTTCTCTAAAGAGAGAACAACCTTATGAAAAATGCTTTTTAAAATTCACTTTTTGTCAGGTCTTTATTCAGCTTTATTATCAGTTAGTTTTTTTCCTCCCCTCATTCCATTTAAGGATATATAAAACAAAACAAAATAATGCAGAATCAATAAACAAAAAGGATGCATACTCCTGAATATCCACCTTCCTCCCCATCCTCAGGTTCCTTTAACATTTTAGAAAGTTATTCTTGAAAGTAATGTACATGAAGAGCATCTATCTGATCATACTCAAATACATTTTGGCTGCTCCACATATAAAAACAGGTCAACTGTTAAGGGATTGGGATCTCCTGGAGTCTTACCAACTCCCAAAGCAGGCACAACAGGTGGTACCACCTGTGCCAGCCCAATGCCAGCCAACACACATTTCTGCACAGTAATTCTCTTTAAAAAAAAATGTGCTGATCACATTAATAATGGAGGATGAATTATACCACGGGAGATAAACAGCTCTTCCTGGATGAAGCAACTGTGACCAATCTCTCATTACCCCGAGCCCTTAAAATAAACGACTGGAGGAGTGCACCCAGTGCCCAGCAGCGACGTTCCAGAGCTGTGCAGCTGCACGGGAGCCAGGGCCGCCTGCCACAGCAGCACATTCCAGGTGCTTTATTTAGGGGGAGTCACAAGTGGGCTCAGCCGTGAAGTGCATCACATAGTTAAACAAGTTCCTTCCTTGCTAGCCCATTTTTTCCCACACATTTTATGTTACTCATTCACTACAGCTAATCTGAAAGACCGGAGAACTTTAACCCCACCACTGCCCCGTCCTAAATTGAGAAAATCTGTTTTCTGGTTTGTCACATTTTCAATGGAAGAAGAATGAGTAACAGACTCATTTCTCACTTCCTAAGCATGTGCTTCTCCTGACTACAGACTTTTACCCCCTCTTTGCCAGAGTTCGTCAATCGAACTTTTTCTGCACTTACTTTAATGCAGTATGAGATGCAATTATCTCCATAGTGTTTACAGCATCTATGCCTTGGGCCATGTTTGCACCTGCAAAAAGCATAATGAAACACGTATTAACTCGTAGCTGTTTTCAGCGACAGGAGACTTCATAAATTTTTCTTGCCGAAAAATACATAAAGTGCTATTTGCCCAGCACTCATTCTCCCCATTACCCACTGAAGGGCACTGTGAACTTTTATGATGCCATAAAAGGACAATAAAAACTAACAATACTTTGGTTGTACACCAAGAAAAAAAAGTGTCTGTACACTTATTTGGATCCAACCTCTTGCCATAAAATGCTAAATTAAAGAACAAATTTTCTGCTGTGGTCAACAAGGAGAAGTGATGTGACTTTTCCTGGTTTGTCTCTGCTCCATTGTTCCGGAAGAGTATTTGAAAAAGCATGTTACCTGTGTCCTTTCACTTTTCACACCACTGTAAGGGTCACTGAAGGGCACTGCAGATCATACAAATGCACAGAAACACCCTGTGAGATTTCTCTCAGTTACAAGCCTCTCACTTTTGGGCTGTTTCTTCTGCAGTGTAGATTTTTATGTAGCTTTTCCTTTGGACTGAGAATTTGACTTTCAGAATTTAAAACAGACTGGCTTGGGCTGGTGTGATGTGTGGATTGTACAGTTTCTAGCTCTGCATTATGTAGAATTAAAATAAGTAATTTCATACTGGGTCTGAACATTATATTTTGCTATATCCAAGTATTTAAGATTTAATGTAAAATAAATTACACAATTTATATACTATGTCAAATATCTTCGAAGTTTTGAACTGTGTACTATAAAGTCTAATGGTCATAAATCATCTGTGAGGTCAGTTTATGTAACAAAAATTGTAATGAGAATGTGCTCAGGTTACAGGCATTTAGACTCAATTATATTGAAAAGAACCATATGGAAGAGAAACCAGTGAGAGCACAAAAACTCCATATTGAAAGTTTGCTGAATGTCTGGACTGGGAGTTTCAAAACCTTAAAGAAAAAATGTTCTTCTTCATTTTCAATCCTTGTATTTAACCAACAACAGAAGAGCTATCTCTAGCAAACTGAGTAACAGGTATTTAAGACAAAACAGACATAAGCAATTCAGGTAAAAGAATTTGATTATGGCTGGAGGTATCTTTTCCTTATAGGTCTTTTGCTATCTAATACAGTCAAGCCTGAAAAACCACTGAGGACTTCCCTCACATTCTTCCACTAAAACCCACAGCAATTCATAGGAAGTCACCATGTGATGGGGATCACTTAATGTTTGTTCATCATCTGAGCAAGTAAAATAAGCCACTTCTTTAAGTACACAATGCACTTGGAAGACTCTCTCCTGCGTGACAGCAGGTAGAGATTTGGTCATAAAACTGCTCTTGAAGGGGTCAGAGGAAGTGAAGATTCATAGGTGTCATGTGAACATACCCCTAACCCATTTTTTACTCCATCTTCCCTGTAGATGAATGACTCCTCATGGTATCCAATGTGCCTGAAGCAGAGGAATCAGTCATAGCAGAAGTAAATCATCTGAACGTATCAGACTGAAAAGCCACTGCACCCACTTGTTTAAACTCATACTAAAGGACAGCCAATTGGATCCTGCAGACAGGGGGGCCCTACCCTGCCTAACTCCAAATGTCTAGATCTGACCTTGTGTAAAACAGTTTTAGACTCGCTCTTGCTTTGCAATTTCCTATCTCCTGACAGCAGAGGCAGCCCACGTGCCATCAATCCTGCTTTTAGGTAGTTCTCCTTTGTGCATACAGGGAGGTAGGTTCCCCAAAAGAATATGTTATGGTCGCTTATGGTGACATAAGTAGGGTCTGCTGCTGTGCAAATTTCTCCTTAATAGTACCACCAGCAGAACTATGCCATGAACTGGTTTTGCTGAAAACTGCAGAAAAAGCAACCATTCTGCATTCATCATGGACTGAATTTGTTCTCCATTGTTAGATAATTGCATGTTTCAAGTCATAGCTATGACATTTAGGTCTTCAAGCTTTGCTGTCACTGGAGTTCATCATTTGGCACTAATAACTACCTAGTAAAAATTAAATAGAAAAACACTGAAATGAAAAGCAGAAGTATTATAAAACATAGTCAAATACAACATTACAGATATTAAAGTGCTCTATATAACAATGATTCATTTTGTTTTGTTTTTCTTTGGGTTTTTTTTACTCACACTTTGTCCATGAGCTTTTTTGTTAGAGCCAGTATGTTCATTGGCTGTGATACTTTTTCACTATGCTTGATTTTTCTATCTGTTCTTGAAAATGCTGCTTCAGGTGAGAAAGAATGGGTGGGGATTTCTTCTTTCCCTACGATGAACCTGAAGGAAAAAAGAAAAACAGAACAATGCAATTACATAAATAAAGAAATCCATGATGTCCTGTATAAGTCTCTAATCTTAGACTAGATTGAAGTTACTCCTAGGTCTGTGAAAACCCATCTTATACAGCTGCCAAACCTCATGCTTTTTCAGAGAAGATCACTCCATTGACATATATTTAAAGATATATTTCAGCTAGAGGATACAGTTGATGCCAGGAATTTTTTAAAACTAAAACCGAAAACATTAATAGGGAAGTCCACCTCTCAGACAAAGGAAGAACACTAAATGAAAATAAAAAAGGCACTTGAAATATCTCAATTATCTCCAGCAAAATGGGGTTACATAAAGGTTGATAATTAGTATAATATTTTTATAAAATATCTATTTTGCAGAATCTTCAAAATGTTTTTGCTCCCACTGAAAGCATCAACTTTGTTTTGCTTGGCTTCATCTTCAGCCTTCTTTCTTCATCCAGAAGTTGATATTGTCAATATATTGGCTCATCTTGGGTGTAGAATTACTATGTATCAAGGGCAAAGGAGGACACAATGGCAAGATGTTTCCTAACACCATGCACTATAATCCAATTACAGTGTACCTTGGCAGTCTTGCTGAGGGTAATGAAGATATAAAAACTTTGTCATTCTGTAATGCAGCAAATAAGCTCCAGGTAAAAACACAGCAGCCATTTGCTTCCAGGAAAACAATGGGTTATCATGAATCCCAGTTTTAGAAAGACAGAAGATTAGTGCTCCTTCAAAAACATGCAATCATTTGTCTGAGTTTCCTTTAATAACAGTCCCAAATATTAAGGGGTTTCTCTCTTGCTAGCACACAAGAGGAAATTGCCTCAAGCTGCACCAGGAGAGGTTTAGATTGGATATCAGAAAAATTTCTTCACTGAAATGATTGTCAAGCTCTGGAACAGGCTGCCCAGGAAGTGGTGGAGTCACCGTCCCTGGAAGTATTTAAAAGACATGTAGATGTGGCACTTGGGGACACGGTTTAGTGGTGGACTTGGCAGTGTTGAGTTAAAGGTTGGACTGGATGATCTTAGAAGTCTTTTCCAACCCAAATGATTTTATGATTATGCCTTCCTCAAAATATGTTGTATATCCAAAATTTGGAAACATTTTAGAGAAGCATGACTTTTTTTAGGAATACTCTTTCCTTGCAAATGCAGCTGCCACTGTGCATGATTCCTCAAAATCCTGAGGAAACTTTACTTACTTTACTAAGAAACTTTTTACTTTCCTAAGAAACTTTACTTACTTTAGTGCAGAGTATGTAAATCCTTTCAAGCCATCTTTGCACCTGAAAGACAAAAACAACAGATTCCTCTATAATGGGCTGCTGGCAATATAAAGTGTTACAGATTAAATATGGCATAGAGGGGCTGCGGAGGAACACCAGCTTTTCATTAACAAAACCCAGCATGTTTCCAGCCACTCTGTGGCTATCCTTGATTCCCAGTTGTCACCACAGCCTTGGGACATCTCTGAAACAAAGGATACAGCATCAAATGCCAGTGCTTCTCTTTTTTATCCAAACCAAGAGTGGAGACATTTTAAAGGATGGTAACTAAACCACTAGGGCAACAATACAAGATGATGAACTGCTGCTTTATGGAAAAGAAGTCATGATGAGTTTAACAAAACAGAAGTTTTACTGCAAGAAGAGAAAGGAGGGCTGGATCTCAATCAAACACCCATCCTTCTTGTGAAAAGCTGCAGGGAATAGTTTCTCTGACTTCGAGATAAATTTTTGTACTTTGCAAAGTGCTGATCTCTGCAGCTTCTTACTTTAAGAAGACTCTTAATCTGAAATTCCCAGTCTTTCAATTATACAGTCAGTGGTTGCTCTGATTCTGAGTTTGATAGTATATATATATGTACCTATATATAGAAATATATATATTTATGTATCTGCTCTTACCAGCTATAGGGTTCCTTGTGTGAAGAATGACAACAGCAAGCAGTTTCATATTTGGCTATGAAACACATAGGTTATTGACATTTTTTCTGTCTAGGATACAATGAAAGGAGCTAAAGCTTGCAGCTGCTACTGACTCCTCCTGAAAAACCACATTGGTAGCATAGGAGAGAGGAGATACTTGTGTTTTTTCCCTTTCTCTTTTTATAGAATTGTATGGGGAATACATGATGGTAAAAATGCATTCCTGACACAATACATGAAGCACAAACCAGTAACTTATCAACACCACCACTTCAAGAGCATACCTACTCTAAGAGATGAGAGGACAGCAGTCACAAAAGCTTTGGAAATAGAAGCAGATGACGAAAAGCCTTTGCCTTCCACCTGCAGAGACCATATTGTGCCTGAAGTGCTGTGCCCACACCCTTCAAGAGTAGGTGACACCATGTCCCAGAAGGCTCCACTGCATGGTCAACATGTACTAGCAATGGCTGGATATACACAAACAGCAGGAAAAAACATATCAAGATCAAAGATGTTCACAAATTAAGAAACTCTTGCTTCTCCTGGCAGGGGAGTGCCTGGTGCAGAGCTGGTAAGACATCACAGCACTAAACACTCCTAGGAAATTCTTCCCAAGGTTATGATCTTCAATACATATGTTTCCAAGGACTTGGATTTGTCAGCATATGCACAGTTACATATGGCACCACAAAACTCATTGCAAAGAATTTGTCTTTTAAAATGACTGCAATTAAAATACTGGTCACATATTTATGATCTATAGGGGTTCAAGGTGAATACATACAAATGAAATTGTTAATTGTATCTTTAATTAACATAGAACTTTGAAACCAAAGATATGTAGTAATTTTATTTGTGATTCTTTATCCAAACATACAATTCAGAAGCTGAAACACTATCACGGCACTTTTACAGAACGATGGACTCAAAGATGGGTTGAAAACTAAATGATGGACTGAAACAACTCAAATCAGCTTAGCCCAGAGATCACAGTGAATCACTGGCAGAGATCCAGAGTCCAAATGCACAGGTTTAACATATACCCCACTTTATCCACAGAACCATGGTTCAGTTTCCTAAGTTTTATTTTAAACCTGCAGCTGACTGTAGATTAAACACCCTTGGAGTGAAGGGTGTCCAACACATAACACCTGCAAGCTGCCAGCTCATGAATAGGGCTTTAGTTTCTACTTTTCCAGTAAATTAAAACCATACACAAACTGCAATCTAAACAGGCATGTGTTTCTAGAATAATATCAGAACAGAAAAGTAATCACAGTATGACCGTAATTATATTTTTCTCCTTAATCATTCCAATGCAACTGCACTTCCACTTGCAAGTGTTCAATGATTCCTTTACTGCACCACCAGATGTCCCTGCCCAACTTTGCTCGAAGCACCCTGATGGATGCTATCCTACAATTCATTTCCTTTAAACTGACCTCCAAGAAAATGTAAAAAATTCTTTCTTCACTAATATTGGAAATCAGAAGACATCTAAATCACCATAAGAGAAAACAGCACTCCAATCCCCTACTTTATTTCTCCAAGAAACAAAAAACATTTCTTATGCCTATTCTAATTACACAAAATAGGTTAATTCTATGCAGAAAGTATTTAGTGTATTGGAATTTTATTAGCTATGCTTACTTTTCTTGTTAGTTTTGTTGTTCTGTGTATTTGGAGCTACAGCTATGAATCTCCCTGAAAAATGTATCAAAGTTAAATAAAATACGTAGTTCAGTAAGGAAGTGACACTAAAGACACAATTAGAATTTTTTCCCCCTTAACTTCCTATTTAACTTTAAAAAAGAAGTTCAATTAAGCTCTTAAATAAAATTTAATTAATGTTGCTTGCTGTCTAAACTGTCTTCAGTAAAGCCATTCTGTAAAACTAACGCGTGTGTGGAAATATTATTTATTAAGGGTTTTATAAATAGGAGTCCTAGAGAAACAATACTTGAGGTCAAGAGTAATTTGTATTGTAACTCCCCTTCTCTGGCATGGCCATTTTGCTCTCATGAATGAAGAGGCAATCAACAACAAAACTGGAATTCTAATTTTTTGCTTTACATCATGGATCATGAATTCACTATATTTAAGGTTTCAGAATGCCAGTCTAGAGATTGAAATGACCTTTTTTATTCACTCACAAGACACACAACACTGGCAGCAACCAAAAAAGCCCTACACACTGACTTCAAACACTTTTTTTTTGAGGTGGGGTGTTGGGGGAGGTTGTCACAACCCCCTTGCAAAGAGACATCACAAATTCAGTGACTGATCTCAACAGTGACTGCTGAGGTACAACACTGGCTGCACATGGCACATTTCATGAACACCTGGCTGCTAATAACTGAACAAAGAGTAATGATTTGCTTCATACAGCCACTAATTGGTAATAATAATGCCACCACTAATTGGTTATAATAACTTTCACTTAATGCTTCAGTGCTCAAGGGCTGAAAAAGCCTGCACTCTGCTGCTGACCCCCACAAGCCACTCAAGCTGCAAATGAGCCTAGCACAATGCATTACATGTGCTCAGCACTGCAGACACCCCTGGGACAGGAAAAATCCAAATAGTGAATTTTAAGGGAGTAAATTTAGGGCACTATTCAACTTGCAAAGCCTGGAATAACAGAGTTGTATGGCATCAGAGGAACTGGTGTACCTCACCTACCTTTCTGCAAGGGCATGTAGAGATAGCACAACAGGGAAAGGCTTTAAATTGAGAGGGCAGGTTTAGATTAGATAGTAGGGAGAAACTCTTCACTGTGAGAGTGATGAGGCACAGGCTGCCCAGAGAAGCTGTGGATGCCCCATTCCTGTCAGTGTTCAAGGCCAGGTTGAACAGGTCTTTGAACAACCTCATATAGTGGAAGGTGTCCCTGCCCATGACGATAATTAAAGTTCTATCCAAATCAAGCCTCTCTACTACTTTATGTTTTCCACCACCTTGAATATTCCAGGGACCAAATCCCATGCTGCAGGAGGGCAACACTGCTTTTTGCCCAGCAAGCAGTAATTTAAACAGGGCATAATTTGGCTACATTTTCCCATCAAATGGGAATTGACCCTGGTACAAAGCCAAGAGCACCAGTGACTTTTCCAGCTGTCCTTGCTGGCACCATGTACCTGATCACACAGCAGAAATGCTCTACTCTGTTCCAGCTAGTGTTTGGCCAGAGACCTGGTTGGAGCCAAAGGAGCAGAAGAATCAAGGAGCCAAAGCAATAAATTTGGGTTCTCAAAATTCCCCTGCTGGGACTATTCTGGCACGTGAGCAAATAGAGTCAATTTTAATAGTGCATATTTATAAGACAAGTTTAACTTACGGCCACACACATTTATTTTTTCATAAAGAAAACAGCAAAAGTGGAATAGAGCCAAGGCTTGATACAAACTATATTTCCAACAAGATATGAACTAACTGTAATTATGTTTGTATATGTAAAGAGGTGCTATATATGAGTTAACTGTACTCTTCCCTCCATCCTGCAGGAAGAATTTCCCACACTGAACTGTAAGGCTAGATGCCAGAAATTATATTTTGGGGTTTTTTTTATTAGTAAGCCTTGTCATAGCTCTTCTTAAGATTTCTCTGTGACCAACTGATACACACTGAACAAAAAACCTTCTGAGGGAACGCTACTTTTCACCCATGGAACTGGCAAGCAGAAAGCAGCTCACAGGAGTAACAACATGCCATGCTTAACAATATCCCCACAGTGCTTATGTTATCCTCAGGGTAAGAGTAAATTAGAAATTCCTATATGCAGAGGTCTCATTATGGCCACTTGGGAATGAAGCACTTCAAGCACAGGACATGTACTAGCATTTTACTGCAGCACCTCAGCCTGTGAAGACTGGTAAGGGGGACCATGCTTCCAAGTTAAGATGTCTTCTTAATGGAGAAAGGGAGGATCACAGTGATGAAATGTGGCTGTGTCTGAACATGCCAGCTGTACCTCTCAGTATTAAATCCCTTGCTTTTAGGAATTAAAGGGTATCTACAGTATTTTGTGACTTATGCTGATTTCTAGAGGATAATCTGTTTTCTGTTTTAAGTTGCTTAGAGAGAATACTATATCTCCTTCCTTCTGTTTTTCAGCTGGAGTCCATAATCTTAAATTATTCATTCCTCATCCTCTCCCCAGTGTTAAAAATCAATGGTAACAGGTGCCATTTTTCTGAGATGTCTTCTGTATCCATTTCCCTTGTTCCTTTTCCATCTTCTCTTTTGCCCTTTCTTCCTACAAGTTGAGCTGCTCTTTCACATTTCCCCCCAAATGTCCTTTAAACCTTATTCTCAAAAGCTCATTTCTTTATTGCACAGACAAAATCCAGAGGTAAATTTACAGGAAAAAATTATTCATATCCAGATTCTCACTTCTCTGAATTTCCCCTTTTTTAGATTAAACATATATTTTCTTTCTATCTTTATGCATAGGTCTTACCTTACTTTAAGCCAGAACTATGAAGAAATTAAAAGGCTTAATTATAAGCAAAAAATCTAATCTTGTACCCCTTGGACAACATGCAACTTTTAGAAAACATGTTCAGAAATCACATTAAAAATAATTGAAATCGGAGGAGTTGTAGTTTATAAAATTTATACTTCAAACTTTTAAATGTGCAAATGTAGCCAGGATCAAAATTCAGTCAAAAGTCTCATAACTTGTGTTTCCAAATCAGATAGTTAACTTCTGCGTATTTAACTAAAACATTAAAGAATGTATCCATGACATTTCTTTTAGCTCTGCCTGAAGTATAAAACGATCTTTGAAAAGGCCATGGCTTTGCAACCATCACATGCAGTGAATATAAAACCATATTTTGAAAAAAAAATAAACAAAGAAAGAGTAAGTATTCAAGGAGAGGATGAGATTAGCACTGTATAGAAGGTACATTATTTTTTTCTTAACCTAAACTGAATGCATCATTTACAACACTTGGAAAGAAAAGGTGCGTGGAAATGACAAACCATGTAGTCAACAGTGACCTACAGTCCCATTAAGCCCTCATGTAAATCCAGGGAATTACATTTTAGAACAAAAATTCTACAATTCTGTGAAGAATGTCACTGCATTTGAAAAGAAAGCTGTTTCTATTGAAGTTAAATTGCAATACTGGATTTAGAGTTGCAAACCCAAGCTGCTATCAATCAACATTTCACATCTGATTGTTAATCAAGTTTTCTGCATTTCTGTCAAATTGAAATCAGATTTCTAGTGATGTTAATTATCCTACTACTTACAACACTCCCAATCTTCTTCAGAGATTAGCACTTTCTGAAATGTGCAAGTAACTGCTATTTCAGTAAGTGGAATTTCTCTTACAAGATCTTGAAAACAACCAAAAAATTTTGTTATTTTAGCTGGATGCAGATGTTCCATATCATTTCATACCAACAGTGCTGTGCTGTGGGCTCAGGAGCAACAACTGAATCATTCCATCATCCTGATGGGTGGCCATGTTCCCATCTCAAAATCCTTCATCAAAGCCCCTACCTCACACAGCTAATAGAAGAAGCCAACATAGAACCCTTTAAAGATCCTCTAGTCCAATACCCCTGCCAAGGGAAGGGACACCCTCCACTGGATCAGGTTGCTCTGAGCCCCATCCAACCTGGCTTTGAATGTTTTCAATGATGGGATATCTACCACTTTTCTGGGCAACTTCTGCCAGTGTCTCACCACCCCAATAATAAAAAATTTCTTTTGCATATCCAGTATAAATCTACCCTTTTATTTTAAAAGCATGAACCCTTGCCCTGTCACTACAGGTTCTATTAAAAAGTCTGTCCCCACCTTTCTTATAAATTCCCTTTATGTACTGGAGGGTGCTCTAAGGTCTCCCAGGAGCCCTCCCTTCTCCAGGCTGAACAACCCCAAGTCAGTTTGTCACAGGAAAGGTGTTCCAGCCCTCTGATTGTCTTCATGGCCTCCCCCGAACCTGCTCTAACAAGTCCATGTCCTTCCTGTGCAGAGGACTTCAGAGCTGAATATAGCTCTCCAAGCAATCTAAAAAGCTGACTAAACAATTAAGTTAAGGATTTATTTGCTTGGTTCAAATGATTTGCTGAATTTTGCAAAGTGCTGTAATTTTTCCACTATCCAATTCTGACCTTTTTTCTTACAAGTGTTATAACAAAATACAGCAACCTTCTGTTAAAGCAAAACCCAGGCACTCTCTCCAAACCAGGCAGAGAACAAAAATAGGAAATGGAAAAAACCCCTGGAGACAAGAAGGTGGGAAGTCAAATAGTCTCTAGAGGCATAAGGACACAGAGAAATGTACCTCGACACATGTACAAACCCACGTCCTCCTCTGGAGCCAGGGCTGCACTGATGCCGTCTCATTGTTGTTGGAACAATGAGTCAGTCACTAATGGGACATGCTGTTACAAGATTAAAAAACAAATAATCTTAGAACCAACGGGTTTTACTCATTAAATAATGGTGGCACCTGCAGTGATTCTGTCTTAGAAGGGAATCTGTGCTAAGTTTATCTACTGACAAATTTTCCTCTGGCTTTTTCTACTGGCTCTCTACAACCGGAAAAAAAAAATGAAAAAAAGAGAAAAGAAAAAAAATAAGAGGCTAAATTTGTTGAAACTGTTTTCTGTAAACATACTAAATGCTATTTGCAGATGATTCAAAATTTCAGTGTGCCAAATCTCTCTCACTGAACGATTAATTCAACCATTCAAGAGAAATTGATACAACATTTGATTTTCCCAAATGATCCCGTAATTGGATTTGAGGGAAAGGTTTGGCTGTTTGCTTTGTTTCAATTTGGGGAAAATATGATTAAAATGAGAAAATCAATTTATATTTTTGTATTTATTAACTCTATCTCTGACATTTAATAAAATAGATGATCAGAATAAATATATAATGAAATTAAAAGCTATAAAAATATTTTAAAGAAATTAACAATCATTCGAATGTGCCCAGGCCATTGCTGAGCTAGAACAGAGAGTGAAGATCAGTGAGTTAATTTTAGTACATTGACTTGAATTGAGATCTTGACTCTATTATTCAGAAATATTCTTAATTCCTATAATGCAGAATGTTGCCAAAATCATCAAAACTGTTACAAGTATTTAGCCATAAGCATTAAGACAACATCAGCTGGTTGTTACACACGAACTAAATGACCAAGTTGCAAAGTTTGTTGAAATTCAACTTCTATTTCTTTGTGATGATGACTGCCCCTTGCAGATTTGCCTGCTGACCTAAAGTTCACACCCACATCTCCAAGATGAATGCTGTGGTGTTTGCCTTTGATGCTTATAAGTACCATGGGAAGTCTTGAAATGACATTAAAATGTAAAATCTGTTCTGGAAGAACCACAGAGTGAATAAAGCATTTGTGCACAGCCTCAAGAAAACACTATTTTGAAAACCAAATTTCAGTGCAACCACAGAAATTCACTCCTGAGTAACTCCCTTACTGGCTTATACTTTAGCAAGAGACCACATTTTACTCTAACATAACAGTTTTATTTTAAACTACTACAGTGCTGGTCAACTAGATTATATTTTTAGCGATGCATATCCAGGTGCAGTATTTGGAATAGAAAGTTGCATCACCAAAAAAAACCAAAAAAACCCCCAAAAATACCAACTTGAGAGACTGGCCATGAGACCTGAAGTGACCTGACACAAAGCCCAAGCGTACAGGTAACAGCCAGAGGGAGGATGTGTCACTTCTGTGAGGGACAATTCCTGTCCTTTCTTCTTCTAATAATCATGTAAATGTGGCTTCTGAACATCTGTAATACTTCCAATTCTGATTTTTTGAAAAAACAATTTTTAAGAAAAAATTAACTCCATATCAAGAATGTATATAATCATCCAGACAAAACAGAAGATTTCCTCAAAACTATGAAGAAAAATAAAATTAATTATGTTACACTGAATACTTTCTGCAGTTAACTAATTTAAGCAAAAACATGGTATTTAAGAAAATAATCTTCCAAAAATTATTGCTGCTGGGAAGTTAAATGCTGTTGGAGTCCTTAGGAGATCACTAAAACCCCCCCACAATTATTTCACTTTGTAAATATACTACATCTGCTTTTGTCAGCTACAAAGTATGTATCATAATCTGAATTTTCCTGGCATTCCTAGAGAAGGGCAGGTACGGACTGATTGCAAGCCACCAAAGTGACCTGAATAGTGAGAAAGCTACATAACTGTGGGATGTTTAGTTATTTTTAGAAAAGACAGTGCTAAACAGTAACTATGGCACTGTCTGGGAAAGGAGGAATTAGACAAACTACAATTCAACTAGCTTCCTAAGGAGGAAGGTCATACATAAACAGACCCTGCAAGCACCTGGAAGACAATCATGAGGAGATGACTAACAATGAACACACGTTTATCAAAAAAAAAAAAAATCCTTGTAACACTGGGTCTCATTTTGTGACTAGGAATGCAAAGCGATATGTGCCATATGCTATTGACTTAATTCAGGCTTTGGACCTTAAGGCATGTGACATTTTCTTACAAAAACAACCACAGAAACATAATCTAACAGAAGATATCCAGAATGAATACAAAACTGGTTAGACAAGAGCAGTTGTCAACAGCTTTCTGAAAAACTGGAAGGACGTACTAAGTGGTACTCCACAAAGACCAATTCTGGATGTCTGCTACTCAGTAATTTCAGTAGTGAGAGTGGTGACAGAGAAAAAAGTGCATGCCTATTACATCTGCAGATAATACTGAGCAGAAAAGGGCTGCAAGGGCTGCTAAAACAGGCTGAGAGAGTTGGCATTGTTCAGCCTGGAGAAGACTTTAGGGAGACCTTCTATCACCTTCTAATACCTAAAGGGGCTACAAGAGAACCAGAGTAGGGCCTTCTAGAAAGACATTTAGTCTTATGACAAGAGGTAGTAAATTTAAACTGTGAGTAGGTTTAGATTAGATTTTAGGGAAAAAAACTTTCTGTGAATGTGGTGAGACTGTTACAGCTTGCCCAGAGAAGCTGTGGATGCCTCATCCCTGGAAGTGTTCAAAGTCAGGTTGGATGGGGCTTTGAGCAACCTGGTTTAGTGGAAAGGGTCCCTGTCCATGGCAGGGAGGCAGGAACTAGATGATCTTTAAGGTTCTTTTCAACCCAAACTATTCTGTGATTCTATGATTTTATGAAGTGGAAGAGACTATCCCAGAAAAAAAACGGGATGCTATTCATCAACTGCATGTGCATTATATGTATGTAGAAACAATCCACTACACAAACACAGGATAAGAACTGTGAAGTATTAAAAAGCATAATCTGATTTGGGATGCAAAAGAAAGGCTACAACTTGAAAAACACTGATTTGTCTTTCTCTACTGTATTTGTCAAGCATTATTAGCTGAAATAAATTATCTTGTGCATCACAAAGGGGAATAACGTAGAGGAAGACAAGGAGGAGAAAAATATAGAAGTATGTGATAAGTCTTTGCAACTAAACTTTGCTACAAAGTAAAGCAAATAATCTGCTCCCCTGATGTTTGTGGATGAAAGAAGAAGGAATAAACCAAATCTGTATCAAGATATATTTAATTAGACTTTGTAAAACTCTTATCCAAAAAATGGCTAAGAATAGATTGCTTAAGGATGCCATTACTGAAAACTTTAAAGAAAAATAAAAGCCAGATATTTCACATGAATGAGGAGAAAGTAAGACAATCTCTCGTGAATTCAAGTCTTTTTATTCTACATTAAAAGACTGAAAAATAGTCAACACTTAACATAAATGTCTTCACATATCCAAAATTTAAACCAACTGCATAATCTTATTAAGGGGGGAACAGAAAGTCGAGATTCTCCAAGACTGTTCTGAAAGTTTCAAGAGATCAGCCCATGGTCAACCCTTGTTTCTTTCAGCTGAAAAAAACCTCCAAAAATAGTAAAGCAAGAAAATCAGATCTTAACTTTGAAGTCACCTGTTTCATATTGGAATTTTCATTAAATTTTAATATTCAAGGCACAAATGTAACCATTTGTCCTCCTAGAATAAAATTAATCTTGCCCTAATTTTACATTTAGCCAGCAAACTCAATGCACTTTCTTGTTGCTGAAAATATAAAGCCATATAAAAATGCTTTTTCAAACCTTCATGTGGCTGCAATCCCAGCAGGCCTGGGAACAGAAGGTGTTACATTGTATTTGTAGTCCAAAAATAAAGGTCAGTTTTGGAGCTTAACTTCATGAAGAAAAAGTAAAGGTGCCACCCAGTGCTTGTCAGTTGTCAGCCCAAAGAAGAGGCACCGCCAGGTAAATAAATCCGCATGGAGAAAATCCACAACTGGAGAAGCAACACAATGGGCTTGGCCATGGAACACAACTGTGAGACAGCTGCAGGAGGGCCAGAAAGCACATCTGCCACTACTTCTGTGTTCGATACAAATGTGCAGCCAACTGGAATTAACTGTTCTACTGGTCTGTGCCAGGCACTTTTCCAAAGTCAGTATTTTGTAAGAAACAATGTCAAGTGTGAGTGGTAGACCAAGGACCCAATATGAAACTGCGGGCTGTGCATGTACCCATCCAGTTAAGCTGGCCACCCTTCTCTCCTTTTCCTCTGAGTTTTCTTGTACAGAGTGCTTCAGGAGAGATCTTATGTCTCTGTCTTGCTTCTGAGACGTGTTCCCTTTATAAGTCTCCATTAAGAACAAATAGGGATTACTGATGACGTGTCTCCTTAATTCCAACAACAAACGAAATACGGCAAAATAAAGAAAGAGTGTAACATGCAGAGGAAATTTTTGGCCCACTTGACCTACTAATACTACACATTTTAACAGGAAAGGAAGAAAATCAGCAGACAAAAGGTTTGCACCATGAACTGTTCCTTCAGCTCTGACAACTTTCCAGCAAAAAAGTTTAGAGTAATAGCCAGGACATTTGGCCTATTTTCTTCAGGGGATTACATTCCTCCATTTATCTCTTCCTAAGCCAGAACATGTCTTTTTTCTAACTGCACCTGATACTGACTCATGGACTGCTCTAGACACTGCAAAGCCATGAAAGAAGATTAGGCAAGGCTGCTTAATTTTTAATTTGCAGTCATTAGGTGGAGAGATATCCAAGTTCTAGTAGTATGGTGTTTTTTTAACTACTTTAATATACTCATCAACATTATGTGAATAGTGTTCCTAACTTCATATGGCAGATGGTAATTCTTGGACCTATATGATTTTAATTGCTTATAATAAAGTTATAAATACTAGCCGGCTATGGTAAAGATTATTATGGTTTCAGAATTTTACCTGTAATTCAGCAAGGAACTACAGCAAAAGTTGTACTTTAGTATGGCAACCACAGTTCAACAAAACTGCGTTGAATTCAAGTAAGTTATTAACAAATATGTAAAACAGTCAGTAAGTAGCAGCTGCATGGTCTTTCAATCTACCCATTACTTGCTAAAGTTTAATTAAATTCATTATTTTCTACTGGATACTAGAAATACAACATTTTTTAAAAACAGTAGAATTTTACATGTTTCACCCAGAATACATGTTTTACATGTTTCACACTGATAGTTGAAGGTGAAAAGTATAAGCACTAGTGAAAGTAGAAGAAATTGAAGGTTTATGAAATCAGGTAGTTGCATGAATGTGCAGAGTCATGGTAAATTTTACTACGTGCACAGAAGACAAGTTTTTAAATAACTGGAAATAAACTACTCTTCAACAGGCTTTAAGAAACCCCCAGCTCTTGTGAAAAGAGATGATTAGAACTGTATTCAACCAAGAGCTGACATTTTAAAAAAAAAGTGAAGAAGCCATGTTTTGAATTGATGTGTTTCAGTCTACGATGCTGAGAATAAGGAAAGGATTCATGGCAAGGATTAGGATGCTACAAATCATATGGAACATATGAATAGGAGTCTGTTTCCATGTATCAATAGGGGTTTAATTTCTGAATGAGAAGCTTAAGCAAGGGCACATTCTTTTGTAAAATATCCCACGGGTTTCCTAGAATACACAGATGTAGTGACATCCTCACTTCTAACTATACTCAATAGGTTCTTATAAATCCTTGATGAATGTTTCATATAATTCCTAATAAAGTAACATATTGGAAAATTTTTTTGAGGAGGATAATAAAAATAGAAATAAATTTCATGGCATTTAGAAAACTAGATTCTCTCAACCTAAGAAGAAATATTTATTAAGAAGAACTGCTTACAACGTCTCAAAGTTTGCTACTTTGGCTGCTATCTGAAACCATGATTTTCCAGGATAAAAAAACCCAAAGCAAACCAGAACAGCTGGAACACATCCTAGAGATACAAAATAAATCACTTGCAGTGAATTCCACAGTGAGAAGCTCTAATCTGTACTCTATACAAACAACAAAACAAACAAAGCTCAGAAGGAGCATTAACATCCCTGGTAACTGGTGTCTACTAATTGCAAAGCATCAGGACAGCTTCAGTGGAAAAGCAGTGCCTGAACAGGATTGTCTGTACCCTCAAACACTCCACACCGTATTCTTGACCCTGTAGGTCACAACCTTTTGCTCCCAAGTCATTCATGCCAAAGGGAATAAAGGGGTTTATCCCATTCTGTTAAGTCCTTGTAATTATTTGTTACAGTTCTAAAGTCATCTAGCATTATGTACATAGCAGTTTGGTGAATCACACATGCTCTTTTCAAACGAAAATAGACAAAATGGATGTAATTTAAAAACCTGTAAGGTAGCTCAAAACTTTATAAGTTTAATTACTTTTATATTTAGCTTGTAAGAATTATATGTAGCAAACAATTTGGAGCAATTAGATGTAATCCAATTATGTCTAAACCAAACAATCATGAATTAATTCATAGAAGGAGGTTAGAAATTCATACTTATTCATAGAAGGAGGTTAGAAGTTTATCTAAAGCCTAAATTCACAAAGATAGGAAAAACACTGACCACAATTGGGTAAGAAAAACAGGGGACCATCAGAGAGCAGCATAGTCATAAGTAAGTTTTCACATAGTTTTCATTCTCAAACTTCACATCGCTAACAGTTTGCTGTCAAATATAATATTTCTTTTATGGTGTAATTTGGCTGGAGTCTGCCAAATGCACTGTATAAAAATGATTACTTCACCTTATGAATCACTTTTCATCAGCATACTTTTAAATACAGCTGTGAAACTTTTGTTCTAGAGAAAAACAACAATTTTACATTGTTGATTTATCTATGATGGAGCAAAGGGTGGAGTCTGGGGATTTAGGATGTTGTGAGATTTTTTTTATATTCACTTATTTGTTTAATATTTTAAGTATAACTACTTCTTTCATAAATACATTTCAAAATACATAAGAATATGTGCATTCTTAGCTTACGAAACAACATTACATGGCATTCAGAGATGAATGTGTTTCATAATGTGCTTGCAAAAAATTGACCTGGGGAATGCAGCCAAGTGAGTTTTGGGGGTCACACTGCAGTCTGGAATATCACTTTGGACTCCATTAGGAGGAACATTTTAGCTATATTGTTAATCCTACTAGTAATGGTAAGGTCTAAATGGCCCAGAGCCATGTCTTCTTTAATGGCCACATCTTGCAGAACATGCAGATGTATATAAAATTAGCAGTTTGAAAGGACAAAGTAACCAATGCCTAACTCATGTTGAAATCCTAGTAAGAGTACTTCATTAATTCTTTTCTCATTTTTGGATTCATGATCTATTCCTATGGGCCAGAAGAAAACATGCGCAAGAAGTTTAGTATAGAAGGAGCAAAGGAAAGTTCATTACAAGCAATCTGCACCAGGAATAGCTTAAGTGCTTTCAATGGCGTTTCAGAAAAAGTTTCCTTAAAGGTTTTTTTGGGATTTGTTTACAATGTGCACAGAATTACATTATTTAAAGGATCTTCTCTGGAAAGTTATTCTCCAAAATGTAGTATGTTCCTATTATCAGGGCAAATATTCCAGAATTAACCCTTCTTGATAGAGGCAAGCCACACTGATGTCCAGACAACTAATAAACCCTGTAGCTTCAACCTTGACAAAGCAGCATGTTCCTTGAAGCTTCAGAATATTTATGTGGTCAAGTCGCAGAGGATCCACAGAGCACTTGGTCACATACATTTTAGCTCTCTCTTGATAAAATGATGCAGTTTGATCTAGACTCTGTTCCAGACCTTCTTATGCCTTGCAAATGGGTAACAGGGGCTGCAGAACACCTTTCCTCACATGGAAGGCTCATGAAGATGCAAGAGGACGTGCAGTGGTGGTGTCAAATAAAAAGACAGAGTAAAGCTGCACCCCTTCATTAAACCTATTGGTTTGCCAGGAGAGGTTTTCACAGAGGAGCAATGTGCCTACAAATCTGGAGTTCTGTATATTGAAGCTGGAGAGAGACCAGGGAGAAAAGACATCCTTTATCCTCTCAGATTTATCTTGCCCTCCTGAAGGATTTAGACTCTCTTACCAGACATTATTATCCAGTTTCTGAGATTTGTACATGTTTTTTTTCCTGCTGTTCCATCAATACAGAATTTGCATGGTTACAAACAGTAGCTTAACTTTAAAAGTTATACTGAAATTGTGTCCTGAATTAATTTAAACTAAAAATTAACCAACATAAAATTAAATAATGGTTTGTATCTGAAGGTACCTTAAAGCTGATCTAGTTCATACTCCTCTATTATAGGCAGGGACACCTTTCACTAAACCAGATTGCTCAGAGCCCCAGAGCCCTGGCCTTCTACACTTTCAGAGATGCGGCATCCACAGCTTGTCTGGAAAACTTGTGCCAGTGCCTCACCTTTCCCATAATAAACAATTTCTTTTCAATATCTCACTAAATCCATTCTCTTTCAGTGTAAAGCCATTCCCCCCTGTCCTATCATTACACACCCTTGTAAAAAGTCCCTGGAAGGTGCTATAAGGTCTTCCTGGAGCCTTCTCTTCTCCAAGCTGAACAGCCCCATCTCTCTCAGTCTGTTTTCACAGGAGAGGTGCTCCAGCTCTCCAATCATCCTCATGACTCTTCTCTGAATTCACTCCAGTAGGTCCCCATCTTTTCTCTGCTGGGACCCCAGAGCTGGACACAGCACTTCAGGAGGGGTCTCACCAGAGCAGAGCTGAGGGGCAAATCCCTTCTCTCACCCTGCTGCCCATGCTGGTTTGGATGGTTGGCCTTCTGGGCTGTAAGGGCACATTGCCAGGACATGTTGAGCTTCTTGTCAAACAGTATTCATCAACTTTTTGTTCTGATACATCAAAGGCATGTCTTACACAACTCAGATTTTTGAGTATCTGCACACAGTGAGCATTCTTATTGCTACTTTATCTAACTTTCCAGCACATCAAACCATAACTTGTTGAACTTATCTCCCTTCCAGGGTAGAGTTTGGTTTTGTTTTTTCAAAAATGTCATTTTCCTTTTTTACTATTATTAGTTTTTTTAAAAAAAATCTATACTGAAAAGAGTGGACATAAACAGTTAGCCTTTTAGAGACCAGAAAAATACCAAGACTTTAAAATGCCCTTTATTATTTTCAATCATCCCCATTCAATTTCAACAGAAGAGTGGCAAAGTTATTTAAAACCTGTGAGGTTAAATAAATTTTGGGGTTTTTTTCATGAACAGTTAAACCAACAAGTTCTTCCAGGAGCAAATGAATCCAAGGATCCTGATTTCCAGGAAACATGCACAGCAAGCACATCCCACGAGTGGAACACCCTCACCCACTTCTCTGAGGTCTACAGAAGACCGGGCTTATTCTGTGATCACCAGCACAGCTGTCTTGTCTGCACAACTGCTTGCTGTTATGAAAAAAGCAGAAATTTCTGTATCTTTGGGACCTTTATGCTTTTACAAATATGACCAAAACTGGCTCTAGGGTTCAAGGCTTCCTTAGGAAACAGACCAGCAGAAACACAAGGGAGTGCTGTGGATAACATCTTCCTCCCTTAAACCCAGGCAAAACATGGTCAGGATTTCACTTGACTAATACACGAAGCTTTACAGTTATCTCCCCTGACAGAAATAATGTCTGTTAAAAGGCTAACCTGAAAAAGATAAACTTAAGAAAAACAAACAAACTTTCCCTGACTCTTATCTTTTTCACATCTCATCATCTGTTTTTGTGGGAAGTTTCTATTAACATATGTTCACAATATGAATTTCAAGTCGCATATTAAATTCAATTCATTATATTTTGAAATGGAGATTCTCATATATCACTTTTTTACCCTTTTTTGCCCTCAGATTGCCTCATTCTGCCAGCATAAAGCAGCTCAAATTTAAATCCACAATGAATTTGAAAATCACACCATTTGTTGCTTAAAAAATCTCATTAAACAAGCAGCTCTAAAATTTACATGAGTAATTTTTCTAAACAGATATACTAGAGATACTGTGTTTCCTCTTCTGCAAAACATTCAAGGAAACCCCACAAAGTTATATGAAGCCAGAAGAAACTGCCATAGTTTGTTTGCCACAGATTTCCTTAATCCATGCTTTAATGAATTGTGATTAGTTGAGCTGTAAATGCTTTACCAAGAAAACCCACACTCCATAATACATTCATGCAAAAATCTGTGTGGCTGTTTACATAAACTAAATACAATGCACATTATAAATTACTCCTTAGATCCCAGTGTTAGTTCCAAAACTGAAATACTGCACCAGTTTTTACATCAATGTCTGTAAGAATAAATTCATATATGTATGTGAAAAGAATGATTCACTTTACTGGCAAAAACTGGGTCGATCCAAGATGGTTCTCAATAAAATTTCAGAAAATATGACAATGGGAAATTTCCTGTTGGATACTTTGTTCTTTGGTATCATTTGGATAAAGGATTTTTCTCAAGGTTAGAGTGACTGCAGCTATCACAACATAAAAGCAAACATTATGAAGACCATATTTCATTTGCAGATAAGAGCAGAATGAAACAGTAAAGCATTACAATTTGGGACATTCACATTTTTCTCATTCTTAAATGAAGTTTTTAAGATGAGAGAAACCTACCTTTTTATCCCTGTCGACATTTTTTTAAATGGAGCTTTTTAAACTGGAAAACATCTGGTGGGCCACCCTACCTTTTGACAGGGTATCCCAGAAAAGACATGAAATTTAATTAAATTTTGTCAAATTCCTTTATGAAACAAAGTTACCCACAATACACATACGTAATATAGAAGCACTTTTTTTTTGTTTTGTCTTGTCCTCCAGTAGAGGTGCCTGTCCTCAGGGCTACAATTTGTTAAATGCTGTGTCCATACTGTGGTAACACAGAGACATGGCTGGAAGGAGACTGTACTGCAGGATCACGCCCATTACCTAGAGTAAGCAAACTCTAAGGAACACCATATTTCTGATAAGCAAATCCTCTTATTCCTTATTCCAGAAACTCATCAGACTTATTTGCTGTGAAGCCTTTCACTAAGGAAGATCTGAAAAGAAAGGGAAATTAAAAGGTGATTTTTCCTTTCCCAAGTGTTCCGCAGGACTTGGGCAGGCAGCTCAATGCTCAGTAGAATCTATTTGGATATAAGAGACATAAAACATGGCTTCAGATCTGGGTGGTCTGTGTATTGTCCAAGAATATATGAATTGGCTCACCTTCAAAATAATATTTTGCTGCTTTCTTTTCCTCAAACAATAAATTATATCCACTTTTGCAATAAAATCACGGGGTAGTGTCTGACAATACTGTTCCACATCTACTGCTGGGTGTGTATCACTGAGATCCACCTGCCTCTTCAATTTAAAATAGCAGGATCACTTCAGTAAAACTATTATTACAACTGGATAAGCAGCTATAAAGTCAGAAGGCACTGTTTTTATACAGTTTCATAAACAGATCAAAAGTCTTTTTTTCATCATGCCCTACAGGGGGGAAGAGAAAAAAAAAAAAGCAGCTCTCTCTCTGTAAAATTAGCTATGTGCAAGGTGTAGCCAGAACTCTGCTGAAGCCAGGAAAAATCTGACAAGGAAGAAAAGAGCTGTGAAACTGAGTCATGCCATGAATTGCTGAAGAAATCAATATATCAAGCTTCTACCTTCTGTAAGACATTTTGTCATAAAATCATATTTTCAATATGAACATCTGTATAGTGCTTCAATCATCTTCACAGCACCTCAGGTTTATTTAACACTGCACGAGTTCCTAAGTGTAATCCAAAATTAACATTCCATCCAATCCAATCTTGTAAAGTCATACCACACCTCTGATTATGTGTCTTATAAATACACTGGTTTGAATTTTTATATTTCATAGTTTCCAATCATAACTGATTTTTACACAGGAAACAATTTTGAAATCCTAGTAAGCATTAAGAGAATACTTTATCCTTCTGTATTACTGGTATTTAAAAAGTAAATCTGCTAAATAGAGTATTTAATTTTCTGAGACCAAAACTCACCTTTAACCATGTGGTAAGTATCCATATTAAAATAATAAAAATCCATGCTGCCTGACCATCACCAGACCAACACTGCATTTAAAGAAATACTGTCATAGACATATAGTTTAAAAAAACAGTATTTGGTGGAAGAATGGAGAATGTACCTAAGATCCAGCATTTTCTACAAGTATGTCAACAACACTAAAATTTACTTGTGCTGCATCTCTCCACTGGCATTCACTAACAGGTTAATATCCCCCAGTGCTTTTCAAGCAGCTTTGAAACCCGAACAACTTAAATTTAAATGAATCAGAACAGTGCCTGCTCTGAGATCTTTCACCACACACATCCAGCAATAGTTCTGCTGAGTATTCACCAAACATGCCATTGCCAGAGACCACAAGAGGCCATGTACTGTTTATGAGGGACTCCAGTTGAGCCTAACAGAGGACTCTGGATGCTGTGACCTCCACTCAGATCATCACCACTGACAACACTCACTTCTTCAATACTGAGGAATTTCCCATCCCTAAAAAGGAGAGTAGCCCTGCAGGAAGGCCTCTACATGGCTTCCTCTGTATTTCCTCAACCTACAACAGTCAGGCTTTAAATAAGTTAATCATGTTTTCTCCTAATTGCCTCAAAGATGGAAAGAAAAATTCCTCCTCTTCTATTCCCCAAAGAAGAGTCAAGAACCTTCACACCACATCTGAACAGATGCTACATCAAACTGTAGATCCTTCATGTATATCCTAGGGTCATGACCAACCATTATCAGACTGGGTTACACATGACAGGGCCTTGTACAAAGACTGTTCCTGTTTCTTGTTTCTTGCAAGAGCACATCCATGGGGGATGGTGTGCACCTTCACAAGGCACACTTCACACTCTAAGTGCCATTCTGCCGTTCAGAAGCCACCACTTGAGCATCTTCCTCCAAGGAACAGGGCAAATGCTTGTTTATTAGCAGAAAGGAAACACATAACGACCTTAACAAAACAGTAGTTCCATCTATGCTGTCCCCCTGCCCACAACTACACAAGCTATCATTTTTCCATCTTACAAGACTTTGCAGAGATAGAAAAATGTGGAGCTATGTCCTTGGCTCCTGGGGAAGGAAGGCAGGTCAGTACAGAAGGCCTGTGGCACAGACCTGGCTCTAACAGGCACCCCAGCCAGAGTCCCACCTTGCAAGTACAGAGCAAGGGCTCACAAGCAGCACCTTTCCAGAAGACCACTGGTCCATGTGGGATTTTTCTGCAAGTACCTTCTAGCACTGAGACTTTAACTCAGTGAAGGAATGAGACCTCCTGTGGGGCAGGAAGATGGAGGTGGTGGGAGATCAGTCACCCATGATTTGCACTCTCTTGCCAGGTCTGCAGCTGGGTTAAGCACTGTGTGACAGACCTGAAATCCTGATCAAGCTCTTGATTTATGGTTTGGCATGTTTCACCAGTGCTTCTCAGCAGGACTAGGTGAATCATTGATCTGTTCCAGTACAATAATTTCTATGTATGCTCATAACCTTGAAAGAATCTGTGTAACATTTAAGCATGCATTTAGCTTACTCAGTGCTCAGCTTTAAACACTGAATTGTATTTAAGTTGCACACTTACATTGTTGCTGCCTATGTCTGCACGTTTAAAAAAACCAGATTTTAGAAAAAATACAATTTTTTTAGAAAATACGAATTTTTTAGAAAAAAATACAATCATCTCTTAGATCTTAATTTAGGCCTGAATTTAAACATTTTGTGAGATAAATAGTACATAAATTAATTGTATCAGACAATGTTACTCTTATAAAATCCTTGACCACAGAAAAACTTGATTTAATTACTGAATGAAATAAATGTAGCAAAAGAGACAGCTAGTCCTTGAGCATTCTTCCTGAATTGTCTCAACCATGCTCATGCAGGTCAGACAGACAGCCATACACAAATGAAAGTAACTACAACTGCCAATGCTCAGAGAGCTCAAATAACTCTCTACCCTTGCACAGTCAGAAGTCCACTGACATCACTTTTTAAAACAAATGCAAAAAAGAAATAAATTATAATGATCTAAAGAAATTTCCTGTTAGGCTGCTCAAGAGAAAACCCCCACCCCATGTCCTTCACATATGGTGGAGACCATCAGCATTTTCCAGGCTCAGGACTTGGGGCATATTTTCTTAATGAGCATTACAGACAGATTTCCAAAGCTGTAACTTGTGAGGCCTTTGGAACACCAGGCTCCTTGGGGGTCCCTGACCTCTTCTTCACAGGTGGGTGCCACAAGGCTGAAGATCAGCGCAGCTCTGCTTCCCACCTCACTGGCACTGGAAAGGCTGAGTTTGCAGCCCTACCTCCCCTTTGGTTTTCCTCAATTTAGGCTCAATTTGATCCTTACAGCTCCATTTCACATCTAATGTACCTCCCTGAGCAACTCTGGCAGTTACTATAAAGGAGAAACAATTATCTGGTTACAGAAATACTATACACAATGCAAACAATTCTTTCCTCTATATATCCAAGAATGCCTGAAGTTTCATAGGGTGTTACTTAGGAAATATTCATTACACAATTATGCAAAGAAAACAATGAATATTTTGTTTTACTGACTCTTGCTCAAGCTGGGGGGCACCAACGTATTCACCATCAACTACCAACTTACTTGATTGTGAAAACAAAGCAACTTCTTCCTGTTTGTTAAATTCCAAATCAGAAACCATCTGAGATTATATTAAGTATCCAATTCCCAAGTGTTACTTTTAAAACACCAGGCAAAATAATTCAGGCAACATTCCACTTCAATAATTTTTTTAATCAATAAATCTAAAAAAGTGCTTATCTATTATTCCAACAACTAACAGCAAAGAATACTTTAACTAATAAGAAAATTCAAATAATTATTTCACTTCTCATGCCTTTTTTTTAGTTGCTAGCATACTCAATATCAAGAAAGTTCTTAAAAATCAGGAAATGTCATTGTAGAACTACATCATCTGGTGTTTAAAAAAAAGGATTTACTATTAATTCTTAAAAAACCCTAAATGAAACTTAAGTGGCAATGCCTTCTGAAGCACCAATGCAATGTAGTTTATTAAAATTAAACTTTCTTTTTCTTTCACCTGTCTATATCTTTTAAGCTGCAAATCACACACAGCATAAAATAAATCATATGAAAATTGCAACTTAAAAAGGACATTTGAGTGCAGATTTTAAAACAACGGTACTTGACAACTCTTAGGTAAGAGGAGATTTCTGGAAAACCTATGTCAATATAAAAATACAGATGAGGTTATCTACCTCCTACCTACCAAGATATCTAAAACAAGTTATCTGCTCCAAATTAGATCTGACATTAGATGAAAAGAGCAAAGCACAGGAGAAGGGATGCTAAGCAGAACACGGAAGGTGTTGGGTTCTTGAGATGAATGTCAAGTATGTCAGGTAATCATTTCCAGATAAGCAGAAAAAAAAATAGAAAAAAAAGAAAGGCTATTACCGGGCAGATGGCTACCAAAAGAGAAATCCTCCAAAAGCTCCCTCTACAGAGTGGCAGAGTAAGAGCTATGTGTAAATAGCACCCTGAGGTTTACCAGCAGCCTAGTGGCACACAGTATGCCAAGGAGCACTTGTGGAAGTGAGAAATTATCCTACATTGCACACACCTTAAAGCCCTTCACGCCTAAATTGATTTTATCTCTACATTATTAGACACGCTCTGAAATGCTGAAGGATGTGTGAGTTTTTCCCTCATTCCCTGCTTTTGCAAGTAAATAAAATGACATAAACATCACAAGCCTAGCAGACCATCCCATTTGGGGAAAGGACACCTCCAGGAAACTGGTCTAATGGGCAAAGGTTAGGATATCCTGGACACAATTAAGGGTTAAACATTTCCAGTTTCCTGAAAAGAAAAGCCCCTCTAAATAGATGACTTCTTTATGTGTAATCTATAGAACAGAGAAGAAATGACTGAAAAAAATAAGATCATGAACTGAAGTATTTGCAAATCTTCTCTTGGTGCTCTGACAATTTAAAGCACCAGATCTTCCCTAACATGGAATCTTAAGTTATTTCAAGTAATAGAGGGCTTCTGAATATATATATATCTCCATATACACAAAATATAGTACAGTACATAGACAAAATATAGTACAGTATATATATTGTTTCCTCAAAGTCAAAGAATAGTTTCAGCTGAACCTGTACTTTACAAGGAGCAATAGAGAGGTATCAATTAGAGGGCAAATAACAGAAATGCACATTTTATATTTAGTTAAGTGGAAGGCAGTCAACCAAATAGTTCCTAGATCCTAAAACATACTGTCATAGCTTTGGTTGTTTTCCAAAGTATTGTTTACTTCATATCAAATTAATATAGTAGTATACATTAAAACCTTAAAATGCATTTGCAGATTCAATGCCAGAGGACTTATTTAAAATTAGAATTGAAATGGAATTGAAAGTGCGGGCATTTCCACCTTTGAGTACATTATTTAGTGAGACTAAGAATATTCAAAAGAAAATTTACATTATATTAATTTTCTCTTTCCTGAGAAATGCTGCATTTTTCTTTAATGCCTCTCATTGAAACCTAGATAACTGCTTGTCAACAGATAGATGTGAGCACAAATGTGCATATTAGTCACAGTGTTATCTATAATTCTGAGTACCAGGTGGCATGCTCAACATTCTATTAATTGCTTCTGTGCTACCTGATTGCAAGGGCGCTTTCAAGAGGGATATGCATGGAATTATGCATAAAATTAATCTTTTATATTTTTAACATTAATAGTAGCTGCCAGTGAATCAAATGTGTCAGAAATAAGGACGTTCAACCAAGAACCACCAGACTGCTTTGGTAAATCACAAGAATAACTCCTGAGTAAATCATTCTATGCTTCCCAAAGACAACTGACAGCAGATTAACAATGAACTTAATGTAAATGATCACACCTTCAGCATAACAAGCATATAATGCAAGCAAATGTTTCTTTCTCACTTTCTTGCCAAAGAGAAAAGCATGGGTATTGAAAAAGAAACCCAAATAATTTATTCTTGCACTTTCCCTTTCTTAAAACACACTCTTAAACACTTCTTAAAATACACTCAAGCAGCTCATAACACATGCTAAAGCATTTTGATAGTGGCCTAGAGCAGTCAATGGTTTTACATTTTAATCAATATGATTTACATTGTATATCTAATATGAGTCTTTAAACTAGAACTGCTTGGGTGGGTTGTGCTGATATAACTCAAACTGACACTGCCCTGTCACCTACTCATTGCACACTCAGTACAGTGAAAACACTCACACTCTTATCAGAAGCCACAAATAAACCTCTAAACCTCTTAAACTATTTGAAAGCTTTGTTTTCAGCATAAGGCTTACCCTTTGTTTGTCCCTGTGAGAAGAGGTGTATCAGCAAGAAATTATCAGTAACCTGTCAGTCTTCATTACAGAGTGACAAGAGGATAAGTTAAATTCCAATTCCATTAAGACAGCTTTGGAAGGTGACACATGCTGAAAACCTAACAGTGCTATCTTTTAGCTGGGTCTAACATTTAACTTTTCAAAAGGACAGGGACAATCAAATCACTTTCTTGTCCTATCAACTGATCTTTACAAAATTAGAAGAATGAACTCAAAGCAGAATTGCAGAAAGAAGCTTTTCCATTTATTTATACATTCTGGTTTCAAGCATTTTGTGACTTCAGTTTTTCCTCAAGCGCTATAGGCAGTTATCTCTTTAGTTAATTCTTCATGCAGCAATAGAGAGAGAAAAGATACTCTAAACCAAGAAATGAACAATTGGAAAAACCTTCAGTTCCTTGGTATTTCCATTGTACAACTGATGAGATTTCAAGATTTCAAAACCCTTCTACAGCAGCTGCTAAATAAAGATCTATGCTGCAATCATGTGTCCTTTCTTTCTTCAGGAGACCTTGCACTCCTGGAAGAAATGCATATGAGCATGTATGGAGATCCAGCCTATGACAGCTACCACACCTCTGTACACTGCATGAAGTCACAAAGGTGTTCCAGCTATTCCTCAACACATCTTCCTCTCTACAGCTGATCTTTGTTGCTTCGGTGAAATACTTATTTTGCCAGTAGTCCTTCTTCAGAAATTCTACCACCAAGCACAATCTACTGTTTTTTGACACCTAGGTGATACAAAACGTAGTATTTCAAACAGATTTTCTTTTATGTAGGAACAGTTCCTGCAGGGAACAGAAATCATTATTTTTTAAAAATCTAATATAAACACCAAAATTTCCATGTTAGTTTGACACAAGCCATTTAGCCTTTATGTATGAATGCCAGCCCACTTGAGTTCTCCTATGCACATCCACTCCCAGAGTCTTAATCCCACTTGAACTTAGACCACAAGTTATATGGAATAATCACACAAAATTACAGAAGAAATTTCAAATAGTCATTTCTCCATCAAAAACAAGGACTGCAGCTCTACCCTTCATGTCAAGCCTGGTCATCAAACCCATCCCTTACTATGTGGTGTGTATGAATATTAGAAAGTTTCTCAAATACAGTTATTTCTAACTCACATCTAGACCCTGAAATTTTAAATTATTATTCCTTTCACTTTTTATGCAAAAGAAAGCTCTTTGTTCTTGACCTCATTACAGAAGTACTGCATACATGAGAAACTATTATCAGCTTAGCCTCTCTCTAGAGTAAACAAAACATTTCAAGTAATTTCAAGTTCCTCAAACACTATTGTCCATAAATATCTGGTAATTCCCATTCTGCTCTGGCTCTGCACAATGTGTCCACGTATAGATGAATTTTGTTACTGCAGCTGACATTATTGACACTAAGGAGAGATCAGTGGTAATTTCACATACTTTGTACGCTGTATTCTTATTTATATCATCATAGAATCAGAGAATGGTTTGGGCTGGAAGGGACTTTAATGACTGTCTAGTTCCAACCTCACTGCCATGGGAAAGGACATCTTCAATTAGACCAGGCTGCTCAAAGTCCCATCCAGCCTGGCCTGAACACTTCCAGGGATGGAAGTGCACTCAGTCTCACTGTCTACATCATTGATGAAGACCACTAAAAGAGCTGTGTCCCAAGAGAGAGCCATGAGGGGCACCACTCATCACCGGCCTCCCTCCCCCTGGACACAGAGCCATTGACCACAGCTCTCTGGCTGTGTCCATCCAGCCACCAGCCACGTAGCAAATTACAATTGCTGTTTTCCACATCTCTGTACTTTGACTCACGTTCAGGCTGCCATCTAATTCCTACACACTGCTATGAAGAGCTATGACCCACGAAGAGGTTCCAAATATTCCAGTTGATTATTTTTCCTAAAGTGCAAAACCTTCCATCAATTTGCACTGTATATTTTGGGAATATTTTCCAATTCGCTAAATTGCTCTGAATAACATATTCATTAAATTTGTGGAAAAAGACAGACATTTTGGAAGGTAGGTTTGGTCTCATTGTTCAGCAACTTTAATAATGATCAGGATGATTACTTAGAGCTTAATATTAAATCTGTGGATGGAAGAAATGATCCCTTCCATTCTGATGGTAAATTCAGTACTCGGGTTTTTCAGCCAGTTTTAAGTAGGAGGGATTTTTTCTACAGTGAATTTTCTGGCCTTTCCTATGAGAATGTCACATGAGAGTCTGTCTAAAGATTTACTGAAGATATATGATATCCTCTATTACTTCTGAATCAACGAAGCCTCTAATCTTCACAGAGGGAAGCCAGTACGACTTGACACAATACATTCTTCATCCATAACTGTGCACACTCTTATTCACTTCCTTATTTCTTCTAAGTGTCTTCAAAGAGTGTATGTGAAGAATCATGCCAGAATTTTTTGACATTTGCATGATCCTGGGCTAAACAGTACTGTAATGTCTCATTGAAAAAAATTAAATACGTTTTCATTCAAATTTATAGAGCTAAAACCCTCTGACATATCAGAAAATTACTACTTAAAACACCAAAGGTATCCCACCTACTTTACAAAAAAGACTTAAATCTAAAATACACTAAACTTATTCCCTTGAGCAAATACTCAAATATGACTGTTCTAACTTGATTTTTTTTAGGGTTTTCCTCACTTACTATCTATTTATACAATTATCTTATTCACACTGTAAGTGAAATCCAAGTTTTTTTACAAGTCAATTAAAATGAACCACAGTTTCACCTGCTGATGAGAACCATGGTTTGGTATTAATGTAAGAGTAGAGTCAGAATCTGAATTAGAGTTTATTTATTATTATATTAATCAGATCTGGTTAGTTCATGGTAAGGTTTACTTAGACAAAAAAGACTAGAAACCTTTCCTCAGTAAGGTTTCTAGTCAATGTATCAAACATATGAAAGAGAATAAAGAATGTCTCATTCTTTAGAGTATTTGAAATGGCCCATAAAGTCTCCGTTTCACAGAAGAAACTAGTTTTTTTTCACAGCAGTTTCTTTTTCTGTGAAATTGAGACTTTATGAACTGAAGCATGTCTGTGAAAATCATCTATGACATAATTTATACTCTTCCAACCAAATAAGCAGATGGTAGAATGAAGAAGAGCTATGTAAATCAATGTTTATAAAGTAGCAGGCATTTGACAGGCTTCAAATTATGTCCAGGGTACACTGATAGATGCCATGATCCATTACTATGCTTTCTCTGACTTTTTATCTAAGGGCCAAAAGCCAAAAGAAAGACCACAAGCATCTAACCACAAAGTAGCTCTTATTTTCCTATTCTAGTCAGCAATTAGCTCACAGGAACAGAATTTCAAGTATTTCCAATGCCTGTAGTTAAAAATATGCCTTTTTCTAAAATGAAATACAAATGTCATATGTTAAAAGCCATTTTTGGGACTGCAGTCTTTGGACAACAAATATATATTCAATTTGCACAGTAGTTACATGTAAAATATTTGATCATGTGCGACTCTTACATAAACAGAAAGACTGTTTATTTTAAAAATACATACCAAAACACATAGACTGTATGTAATGTAATGTAATTGCCTTCTGCTTTTCATGAAATGGAGATTTTCTGCCCTGTCTGCTATCAAATCAGAAACATGTGATGAGTGTGCGTAACCAGTTCAAGACTTGTATTTCATGACCACACTGGTGTCTGCAACCGCTCAGTCTCGCCACAAAGGATTGTAGCAATCAAATAGGCACAGGTAACATTCAAATGACAAGCAGGGATTTCTGAACTCTGAATCCATCTTCTAAGAATTATAGTTCATTTTCTTGGTGTGTCTCTCCTTTCATAGGTGCATTTTGTTAATACATAGATGGTTCCTAAATTTTTCCTAACTGTTCCTCAAAGGGATCTGTCTTTAATGTCAGGAGAATATTTTTCTTTCTTAATTTAAACAAGCAACTACACATACCCTCAGCTTAGCAAAACTAGGTAAATATTTTTATGAGAGCAGCAAAACCAGGAAGAACTGACAGACAACAAATGGGCAAAAGAAATTAAGCCAAGGAACTGGGACAGCAAAGAAAACAAGAGGAATAAAGAGTACAGAATGTGTTGATGATAGCTTCTTTCTCCAAGTGATAGAGGAGCCAGTGAGGACAGGAGCTCTGCTGCACTGTTCTCACCAAGATGGGGCTGGTGGGGTATGTGAAGCTCAAGGGCAGCCTTGGCTGCTGTGAACATGAAGTAGTTGGGTTCAAGATCCTTATGGCAGCAAGGAGGACACATAGCAAGCTCAATACCCTTCAGGAGAGAAAACTTTGGCTTCTTCAGGGATCTATTTGGTATAATACCATGGGATAAGGCCCTGGAGAGAAGAAGGGCTAAAGAAACCTAGTTGATACTCAAGGATCATATCCTTCAAGTACAGGAGTGATGCATCCCAAAGAGGAAGTTCAGCAAAAATACCGGGAGGCCTGCATGTATGAACAAGGTGCTCCTAGGCAAATTCAAACAAACAAAAAAAGCCTACAGAGGATGGCAGCAAGGACAGATAGACTGGAAGAAATGCAGACAGATTGCCTGAGCTGCCAGGGATGAGATCAGGAAAGATAAAACCCTGAAAGATTGAAATCTGGCCAGGGACACCAAGGGCAACAAGAAAAGGTTCTGTAGGTACACTCGTGATAAAAAGAAAACAAGGGAAAATGTGGGCCCTTTCTAGAAGGAAATGAGAGCCATGATTATGTGGGATTTGGAGAAAAATGAGGTACTCTGTGACCTTCTGGCCTTAGTCTCCACCATCAAGTGCTCCAGCAACACCAACTGAGTTGCACAAGGAAAAGTCAGGGACTGGGAAATGGAAGAGCCATCTGAACTAGGAAAAGATCAACTCTGAGACCATCTTTAGAACCTGAAGGTACACAAATCCACAGAACCTGAGGAGATGCATCCACAGATCCTGAGGGAACTGACAGATAAAGTGACTAAGCCACCTTCCATCCTATCTGAGCAGTTGTGGCAGGCCAGTGAGCAGTTCCCAGAGACAAGAAAAGGGAAAACAAAATTCCCACTTTTAAAAAAGAAAAAAAGGAAGACCCAGGGAACACAGGCCAGCCTCATCTTACCTTTGTGCCTGGCAAGATCATGGAGGAGATCCTCCAGGGAACTATGCTAAGGTACAAGGAAAAGAAGCCGGTGACTGCTGACAGCCAACATGGCTTTACTAAGGGTAAATTGTGCCTGATAAATTTAGCAGCCTTTTCCAACGGGGTTACAGTGGTGGTGGATAAAGCACAAGCAAGTGCTGTCATCTACCTGGACTGGTGCAAAGCACTCAACACTATCCTACATAATATCCTTATCTCTTGCCTCTTTCCATGGTTCTATACAGCTGTTTATATACTACTTCCTACCTAACTCTCTGGCAGTAATTCTGTACCATGCCCCACTTTTTAAAGTTAAATTATGTCCTGTAACAGGAATGCAGGAGAGATAGCCTTGTGATTTAAGAACTGGACTGGAGCTCTGGAGCTCAAAGGCACACAAATTTTGTCTCTGACCTTCAGCAGGGTACTTAAATCTTCTCCTGTAGTATTCCATATGTAAAATGTATGTGAAAGGGCAAGTCAATGAGCTGCCAAATCTTTACTATCCAGTAAACACAGAAGAAAAATCATACAGAAAAATAATTTTAAATAAGGAAGAAAAAAGCCTAGATGCTTGTAGTGTTGGCAAAATACACAGATAAAATGCATCTAACAGCTTTGAAATCCTGCAAAAATACAAGCCAATCCCGACATCCTGTGAATGGATCTTTTTAGCAGTGGGATTAAAGCGACCAGAAATCTTGTCTGCACTATACTTCCACTCACAGAGCTTGGTGCTTTAATGCCAGGATCAAAGACAGAAATCGAATCTGTGAACCTCAATTGCTTTTTCATCATCTGACTTGTAATATCAGCCTTGTTCTGGCCAGTGCCTGGGAGCTACAGGGGTGATATGAGAGAGTGCCAGTGATCACATCCCCACAGAAGGCATTCCAGGGCAGCTGGGATGCCAAGGTCCCCAGCAGCCACAAGCAGTTTATTCTCAAAGCCTGAGAACTAGAAGCCATTTCCTTTCTTTAATTTTGCATTTAAGGATGACAGGAAGATGATAAACAGCCAAAGCCCAGACACATCAATATGCTAGCAGTACAAAAGCCCTTTGTGATTGACTGACAAAACCTAAAGAAGGGGAGGAGACCCTCTTTTTCTTCCATTGGGGATGGCTCTGGACAGAGACGCCTGAAATTTTAGCCCTCAAAAGCTTCTCCTGTTACCACCAGATCACCTTGCAGGTAAACACTTTCCTGGTTCATTGAGTCACTGTTACGTATCTGAAAAAGAATCTCCACTGAAAAGTGATAATGGTGGAAAAATACTCCCTATTGTACAGCCATAATTCTTGTACTGCTTGTCTGCAGGCAATGCATTTCCTCTCTTGAGGAGGCTGTGCAACTGGATCCAGCTACATGTAAAGCAATCTGTTAAAACGAGGACAAGATTTACTGTTGGAAAGAAAAAGTTAAAATACGTTCCAGGAACCTAGGTACCATATGGCTAAAAGTGACTAAACATGGTAAATTAAATTTAATCTCTTCACATTACATTCAAAAGTTTGTATTTTTCCATACAAGAGCGAACTTACTGATTTAGCAAATGCAATGAACTATTTGTAATAACTTATTTAAATCTTCTCCTGTAGTATTCCGTATGTAACTTGTAATAACATTTTAACTCCTAAATAAATACACTTCTATAGGCTATTTGGTTACATTTTTAAGTGTATGCACAGTACTAAAAATCCCTATTTCGCTTATTTCCTGGCGTGCAAATTGGCATTTGTACCATGATGCTTTTATCAAATATTTTTACTTTCTTCCCCTCTAGCTGTAAGACCATTGGTACTACTTAATCCACAGGAAGCAATTAAGCGAGACTTCTGAATTTAGTGTAAAAGGGGTTTTATTTCTTTTTAAAAGCAATGAAGCTCAACAAAAGAGAGGTCATGTGCTTTAAAGAATCTTCTTGACTTTTGACATGTGTATTACCATTGAACAGATTTACCAGCACACCTCAATATGAAAAACTGCAACCACAAAAAAAGATAGGAAAGACAGGAACTAAACAGAACATTATTTTCTTCCCTCACTGGCAGCTGAAAAAGCCTACTCTGCAGCCTTTTTGCAGACTGCAGGAATCAGGAGCGGCATGATTTAACATAGGGAAAATGAAAACTAACCCAAGTTCAGCCCACACATTTAATACTCCTCATTTGGACCTGACCTAACCACAGCTCATGCCTTCAAGAACAGAGCTAGTTTGAAGACAAGGGTATAATACAACAACAAAATACTTGCCTACTCATTTCCATCCACTATTAGCTTGAAAGACAAAGTGAAAAATAGTATGTACTGGGACTAGCAAACTTCTTATAATAAGAAAGGTGGTTCAAAGGACTGGAAGCAATATTTGTCTTTTTTAAAAAGACAAAAGGACAATTAGCACCTTTATTCTGGGCTATCATTTGATACAGATAACATTTAGGTACTGCTTTAGGTATATAAAAACAGAGCTGTAGACAGCATGCTGTAAAAGCATGTACTGTTTCTCTGTTAGATCAAGAGGCAGAAACAAAAAAGAAAGAAAAAAAATTGACCTGATGACTTGCAAATTAGTTTGATGATCCACTATGCTTTTAAATAAGTACTTTATCTGAAGAGCTTTGGTAAACCTAAAGACAAGAAGCTGTACTACAGCCCTAAAAATGCAACCACCCATGTTCTCTGAGTCCTTTAATTACAGCTGGTTCATGGCTAGTCAAAACCCTGTCCTGCTTGGCCTCTTACTCCTTCACAGTGGATACTTTTCCATCTCTCCTCCTCACGTTTCCCTTTTCTTCTCTGGTCAAGCAGTGCATCTCGTAACAGGAATAGGTCAAGGGGAAACAGCCAGTTCTGAAACTCAGTATAATCCATCAGTCATCCTCAAGAGGATCCAAATAAAAAAATATTTTGAAAGGCACTCAAGAGGAGCATTTGTTTTCCCACTGCACATAGCCCCATACAGAGCCTCCTCCCAGTCCCTTCCCTCCCCTTGGCTCCCACCACCACTGCTCCCAATCGATCACAACTCTGGGAAAGCGATGCTAATCATCTGTCTCTGTTGATAGTGAAGCTGTCACTGTGACTCAAGCTCACCCTTCCTATGCTCTCACCTGCTTTTCAGGAGACTGCAGAGCTGCCAGCTGGGACAGGGGAGGCAGAGATGACACTCACACGGCTCAGCACCAGGTAACAGCTGCTTTGATCTTACTACCAGAAGGAGTGTTTAAAATACTGTAAATACGTTTATGCTTTTCCCTTTGAACACCTCAGTCTTGCAGTACAGACTCTCAGGTTTGGTTTAGTTTCCTATGGTGTATATGGACATGCACTCTGCACCTCTTCTGGGGGTAGGCACCTACATGGTGACATTGCTTGGCTTGGCATGACAGCCATCCCCTGGCAGACCACAAAATAATGAGTACAAGGATTAAAGACTGATGTGGCGTGCATTTCCTTGGGAGAAACTGTAAATGAAACAGGCATCATGCAATCAACAATCATTATCACAGTGTCAGAAGTTTTCTCTCAGGGTATTTTCAGGAAATTGGTCCAATAACTCCTGGTATCTTAAGACTAAATCTGTTATAGTAACATTTCAGTATCACAAACACATATATTTGGAAGGCAAATATGAATATCAAATGCTACATTCTAATCATTAAATATACTTTTAACACATCCTTTCTCAAGAAAAGGTACTAGAAAAAAACTTCATAAAATTACATGACAAATCTCTAATTTAAAGCAATACTTTAAATACTGTTACCAAATTGGCATGTGTGTTTTGAAAGACAGAAATAAATAATGGCAAATTTAAAACTTTCCAGTTCCAAAGATGCATCTCTAGGACACAAAAAAGGCATAAATACTTTCCCTTTTTCTTCTTCACAAGGATCTAAAGAGATCACAGAGTTTACTGAAGTTTTGAACTTTATATTACGGTAAAAATTACAATAATTCTGTTTAGAACTTAAAAGGATATTTTCTAATGTTTCACATATTTTGTCCAGGCAGGACAGCAGTTTGTTCTGTGATGTCCTTTTCCTGTAATTTCTATCCAAAAACTTTGGCAATAACCCATAAAAATCAATACTTAAAAAAATATTTCAATATACACGTCCCTTTCAGGTTTTTTGTTTTTATTAGCAGAACACAAGGTAAATTTTTTTCAAATCAAAGCCAAGAAATGGAAAGATAATATGGGCCTTCTATGCAGAATAGATTAGAAAAACCTATTCTGCATACATTAATTCCAAAGACTTACCATTCCTCAGAATAATTTAATAGTATCTCAAGGTAACTTCAAAGAAAAATGTTAGTTTAGATGTACTCCACCTAAAACTATGCAAGTAAGTTTGGTGCACAATCCCCAATATAATGAGTAAGAGAGAGGAAGTCTCACAACATGAGTTAAACCTACACAAGATGAGAACTGCTTCCAATCTGCCCATTTTTCCCTCCTATTTCCTAACTTAAATCAGATAGGTGCCTAAAGCTGAAGATGACTCTTGGAAACAGGTCCTAGAGACATGTTAAATATCTAATAGTTGTAAAGTTCTCTTTAATGCTATGTTGGGGACCAAAATGGATTTCTTCTAATTTTATGAATACCACTGTTGCCTTCTTCCTCCAGTACCACCCAAATGAATAAGTAAAAAAATAATGATTTACAGTTGAAAATATAAGAAAACAGAAATTGCAAAAGTGGAATTTGCTCATGGATAATGTACAGCAGCCACTGCAAACAATGACAGTGCAAGAGTGTCAGGAGAGGCTCACAAACCAACTAAAGATGCCTTCCTTAATCCTGCTGGACGCTGCCTTTTTCCACCCTAAATAGACTTATTTTTTGTAAAATCTCTAGGTCCAGATATTCTTTTTACTTGCATGAAAATCTAAAAATTTCAAATTCTTGTAGTAATAAAAATATGCTTAAGATGCATCTTTACCATTTCTAAACTACACATGTATATCCAGCACTTGCCTGAGGAGAATCAGTCTCCCCCTCCTGCAAATACAGCGGAGTTCAGACCAGAGCTCCACAAAACTCAACAATCCACAAAATTTCCCTGCAAACCAAACCCAAAAGTATTATATGGCACAGCAAGATTTAAGAGACTGAGAAAAAAGAAAAAACTAAAATGCAGTGGAAGTCTGCTAAAAGTCTATGAGAGAACAAAAAAGATGTTTCATGAAAAGAAAAAAAAAAGGCAAAAAATCCTTTTTCACTTTTTATTCTATTGGTGGATAAACAGAATATGGATTATCTCACCTTCCACCCATATTTATATTTGAACCCAGCCTGTGCAAGTTCAGCACAGGTCTCTGCCAGAAGTGCCTGAGTTAACCCAGAAGGTTATCTTCTCATCCCCAACCCCCTCCTGCAATTCATGTTCTACTTTTGCTCACACTAAATAAAGCAAACTGATATTTATAGCATTTCTTAGGAGGCTGAATGTTTTCATCTACTCACCAGGTCATCCAAAATACCTCAGAAATCAAGTTCCATGACATTTACCAAAACAATGCTTCGAATCACTAACTTTGAGATGTTTATATAAGGATAGTAAAAAACATATAAACATGGAAAAAAATCCTCATCTGTTTTTTTCTTCTGATTTATTACATAATAATTCAACAGCAGAGGACTTTTAATGCACTCCTGCAATTCTACAGCAAATGGAAGAGGCTCCAAAATAATCTTTATAAGAAAGGGGAAGATTGTTTCATATTAAATCCATATAACAGCAACTCCAACTGTTATGCCTGCTGATTCTACTGTAGAAGAAAAGTAGAATTATAAGGCAAAAATATCTTTCAAGCAGTTGCTTCAGCACAGAAGGCAGTTTAGATGATTAAACAAGCGACTAACATGGCATTGGTTCCACACATTTTTAGAAGAAAATAAAGCCACTTTGAAATATCATGTCGAAAATACTGAATAAATTACAGGATATGTGTTTCACAGAGAAAGAAGAGCAAATAGCTGTAATTTGGGAGGCTAGAATTTCCTTAATGAGATAGCATAAAAGGCTTTGTGAACAAAAGGACCTTTCTCAAAAGTTTTCTGTCTTTACATTAGTTTCAGTACTCTGCTTTAGTAGCAGTATATGACACTGCATCTGCATTTCTTAGGTGTTTTTTTCACTAACCATTTTTAATCAGCACATCATATATAAATGACATTAAGAGATCAAGAGCTTTTTGTTGTGAGCTCTGCAAATCCTGAGTTATGAAAAACATGATGCCCTTCTATGTGAAATCACAGCAGTAACTTCAGATTGTCTGAAATTATGGTCTCAGAAAATAACAATTCAGCATTTATCTCTAGAGAAGGCAGCCTACATCCTCAACTCATGATCAATCAATCATCAGAAACACTCAGCTTCCCTTAATAGCTGGTTCCAGCTCTTAGGTGGAGCCTCGCTTTCTAAGGTTCAGAGCAGATGAATTAACATGTGCATATTACAAGCTGGTAGTCTATGGTCTAAGGATTAACTACTACAGCAACCAATACTGTAGTCTGCCAACACATATTCACCCAACTTGCTGGATTTTCTGAGTTTGGATGGATAGGATTTTTATGTAGGTGTACATTTATTGCACAGAGATTCCAAGTTTTATATTACGTGGATTTCTTCAAGCACAAAAATGCACAACTTTTGCACCACCTTCCAAAAAAATCCCCTGTGTATTATTAAAAATGAAACTGATACAAAAAAACCCAACTCCACTGTGTTTTACAAATATTTATTTTACACTTTGTAGGCTCCCTCCTGCTTCTTCATTTCATTCTATCCAATTACTCTAGAAGACAGACTCTGGATAGTACCACAAATTATTCAAACTGAAATAAGATGGCATGAAACCATGGCATAATCAAAACCTTTCTACCCACAAAATTAATCCCATGCAAACTGCAATTTAAAAAGCAATTAGAAGCATTAAAGAAAAGTGTACTTTTATTACAAGAAACTTTAAGAATGTTCTCTGAGGACTGATCAAGTGACCTCTATGCTGTCTCTTCTTCCTGAATGGAACTGGAGTTGGCCAGACTGTCCATATCCATGAGTATTTTCACCCAGACCCCTCTATACCTGGTTTCTTTAGGAAAGTTTAGGAAAGCAGCATGCTGTGAAGAAGTCCTACTCCCAACACATCAGATGACACAATGACATCAGATGACACCACTAAATACTGGATTCTTTGAGTAAGTGGTGAACACTCAGACCCAGTGGAGTTCAGCATCACTTAAAAATTCATTCCTACAGATAACATCCTACAGATATAAGAACATTCCTCTCCCCAGACACACTTTTGCATCTAAGATTCTTGGGCAAATGTGTGGAAGAGGAACAATCCTGTTTCAACTATGGTTGCCTATATGTGTGAATTAAATATACATATGTCAGATTCCACTATACTGTGTATACTACAGCTATTCACAAATTAGTAATGTATCTTAATTTCATCACTTCCAGTGGAGTGGAGCAGACGCATTTTGAGAAAACACAGAGGTCCAAGTTAGAAGAAAAGTACCACAAGATGAGGATGGAAGAGAAGAAAAAAGTACTGCACTAAAATATGCTTCCTCTGTCTATAAATATAACTCTGTTGCTTGTAAACCTATCATCTGCTTTTCAGCTACTTTTTCTCTAGTATATTCTTCTGGTTTTTTTCCTGTCTCCTGAGATGACCTTTTTTCTTCCCTCTTCGGTCACTCTCTCCTTCCTTCTTCCTACTGTCTTCCCTTGTGTGTTGCACTTCTGAATTTACCTTTCGCTCTGACTCTCCTCTCATTTTATCTATCCTGGAGTAATTCCTGTTTTCTCCTTCTACCATTTCAGTTCTGTAACCTCACTTCTTTATTCCTGAGATTTAGCACCTACTTTTTCTTGTCCTGTAGCAGATGCAGTAATGTTTGAGCAGTCCAACAGAATTTGGGGAAAACTCCAGTAATAAATATCAAGGCTGCTTGGTGAAGTTTTCAACTAGTATGAAACACCTGCCTCATCAACAGAGCATTATTACAGAACTTGTTTAGAGAACAACGTAAGATAGAGATTATGGTGAGATACTGAAGACCATCAATATACTAGAAAAGGAAATATTCAAATAAATCAAGAAGAACAATGCCTATACTTCTGTGGACCAAGATTCATACATCTGTAACAGCAGTATTTCCTGCAACAATAGGAGTGGGTAGGAAGACACCTCAAGGGAGAGAGATGATAATGTGGCAAGTAAGTGCCATATTGGTTTTGGTTTTTTTTAATTGATAACTACCAACCAGAGTACTGGCCTTCCAGAAGCAACACCAAGCAAACTCAACAGGCTGCTATTAACCTGGCAACCTGAAAGCTACCCTGGAAGCTGTGTGATGTATAGAACATACCTCAATTCTTCCACAAAGAAAACAGTTTTGAACTTTCCAACTCAAATAACTTTTTAATCTCCTATATTCAGCTAAGATCACCAAAAGTTATGCTGGTATGCAGTTACTTAAAAATTACCAAATTCACAGCATGTGAATGCTCTGGAGCATCTCTGCTCTCCATGCTTTCCCAATCAGCACCACTGGTTCAGTCTGATGCAGCTATCGTGCATTACGGTACAAGCTGTGAAAGGAAAATGATTCAGCTCAAAACTACCTGGAGCAGAAAGAGCAGCCAAAATTAATTAATTCTGGAGCTGTTAGGAATGCAGTGCCAACCAGGGCTACCTATTAGGGACAGTAATAGTTTTTAAGATCAGAGAACCCGATAACCTCAGATAAGGCAGTTAATACGAACTCAGAAAATAAAAGGCTATTTTGCTTTTATTCTGTGCAACATTTGACTCCCAAGCATCAGTGAGACTTCCATGGCATAGAGGTAGACTTACATTAAGTCTCTTTTTAGAAAGGTTTTAAGCCTCAAATTACACCATATAAATATTAGGGTTTTATCTTTACAAATGAAAGAGATTTTATATGATCTTGGGAGGACCATGACTGCTACTGCTCTCAGTACCTTTCTTGACATTTTAGTTGGATGGAGAGGACAAAAAGCAACTCTGGGAACAAGTTAAGTACAATGCAAAAGAGAATTTTCTGGTTTTCATGTCAGTGAATGCTTGTTAAGAGTAAACAGTGCTTTATAGTCAACAAGAATATATTCTACAAGCCAAACAGATCCAACTTTGAATAAGGTGTTTATTCCAAAAGTATGAATGTGATTTTGTCAGTTTGATCCACTTATGTTTAAGAAAAAGGCTGAAGTGATTTTAAGCCATTAAATAGGAAATGTAATTTAATGACTCTCCCAGTTACTTTCTGCTATACATGACAACAGAGACAGGAAGATTGCCTTCCCTAGGACTCCACACTGGATTTTTCCAAGGGCTGTCCAAATGGTTAATTCACATATCAATTCAGACAGCAACCAGCTCACAGTCATAGCTAGTCCAGACAAATGGACAACTCTGAGGCTGATTAAGTGACCTCTCTACTGTCTCTTCTCCCTGAGCAGTTGTCCAGACTCTGTGCATACCCAGAGGTATTTTCATCTAGACCCCTCTACACCTGGTTTCTTTAGGAAAGTAGCACACTGTGAAGAAGTCCTACTCTAAGTACTCATTACACTGCTAAAGGAAAAAAAAAAAAAAAAACAAAAAAACAAAAAACCACCAACTCAAAAACTAGTCTGTGCTAATTTTTTTTACAAATTTGTCCTAGCACATTCATAGGTGTTTAGAAATATTTTTTTTCCCCAGTAATTAAACTAAACTTGAGCCTCTATTTTAATTCCACTGTTACAAGACAAAGACAAAAGGAATTAAATGTTGTTGATGATTGCTCAACAGGATATTCCATCAGCCCTGGCATGGAGTCACTGTTTTAGAAGAGAAAGTGGTTTGGAGCCCATTCAACTGCCAGTGTTTCTGTGTCAGGTCAGGGAAAAATTCACCAAATATGTCTGGGGTCTTCTGTGTCAGTTCTCACCTCTAAATAGTCTACAGGAAAGCTGGAGAGGGACTTTTTACAAGGCCATGGAGTGATAGGATGAGGTATTGGCCTCCGACTGAAAGAGGGTTGGCTTATATTTTATATTAAGAAGAAATTCTTTACTGTGACATACCATGTGGTGGTGAGTCACTGGAATGGTCTCCCTGACAAGCTGTGGATGCCTCATCTCTGGAAGTGTTCCAGGCCAGGCTGGATGGGGCTTTGAGCACCGGTCCAGTGGAACATGCCCCTGCTCATGGCAGGAGGGCTGAAACTAGATGACCTTGAAATTCTCTTTCAGACCAAACTATTCTAGGATTCTGTGATTTAACTTGCAGGTTCTCTCTGAAACACCACTTCGTTATGAAAGACATCGATAGGAGACAATTACCTTCCTCCAAGATCACACAACATTTGTAGTTTTGACCAGCATTTTAATGCTCTGAGTTCATTTGACCAGCATTTATGCAGACAGGTGTCTAACCTCAACCTTACAAGTAAAATTCTCTGAGGCTGTTATGGCTTAACTCAGGGACATAGAAGAAAATAAAGCAAGAAGGCTGCCAATGCAAGATTCTTAAAAAGTTATAGATGAAAGGAGGAATGCTTCTCTGAATCCCCTAAATTAACAGCCCTCTTCTATCCACACACTGTTCTTGGCCAATATCCGTAAGTAATGAAATTATGAAAAACAAGCTGCAGCTTCCAGCGTTTTGCAATTACCAGGGGATCATACAGCTTGAAGAACCATAGATGGCTGCACCCCGCAGAAAATTCTAAGTCAAAGGGCTGTAGTCAAAGGTTACTTTAAAAAGCAACTTTCCAGTTTGAGACAGAATGAAGAAAATTTGAGAGGTCTGGTATTTAAAGGGAAATAAGATAAATGACATACAAACCTATTGTAAACTGAGAGAGAAACAAGTCATTAAAATGAGTGTCTCATCCACCTCCCACTACTCTAAGTTTTAAAACATGAATACAATTCATAACTTATGAAAACATGTAAAACAAGTTTATTCTAAAATTGAAAGAAGGTAGTTACACCTGCACACAAGTCAAATATTTGATATTATTTAAGACTGCAAAATTTGATTTTCCTGTTCTCCTCTATTTCTACCAGAAGAGAAAAAGTGATCTTCCTGCCATGAGCTCTTAAAATGTGCCACAAAAAGCAGATTTCAGTTGTTCTCACACTATGTTAGATCTCCAGGGTCTTACTTAGGAAATGAAACTCCCTAAGTAATTAGTACATTCCCCAGAAGACTCAACATTTCCCTTTTTAGCCCAATTATGTTACCAGCACTGGGAGATGCCACAGAAGCACTCCAGTCAATTCAGCTAAAGTGACGACTATACAGAGGAATACCAAAAACTGTAAGCTCTAAGAAACGCTGTTCAAAACAATTTTTACAACATAAATAGATACACGAGCAACATACCTGAAGAAGAACATGAATAGAGCAGCTGTGATGCAGAACAAAAGGACCTACAAGAAAGAAAAAGTGTTATTATGTATCACACTACAGCTGCACGTTCTGGATCATGAACATTTTATAACTTTTACTATAAAAGCTGCACTTTATTTATATGCTTGAGAGGCCAGAATGAAAGCTTGTCTGAGTCCACCAAAATGGATTGCCTAGTTTCTAGTGGACTTTGAATGATTACTGTAGAAGCTTAAAAAATTGGAGCCCAAACAGGGGTAGTGGGAAAACAGATACAGCAAATGGCACCACTTAAAAGCATGTGTAATAAAAAAACCAAGTAATAATTATAAAACAACAGAATTTAAACAATAAAATATTAGAATTGAAATTTAAACGTCATATTTTACCAGTCTTTGCTTTTGTGATTTATTCAAATATCACTGCTAGTTCCAGTTTAAAAGGCATGGTGTTTAAAACATCTGCATAGACAGCTGTTTCTGCTGAACTGCTTTCCAGCAAGTTTGAGGGTAGATAATTCTATTCCAAATTAACAATAACCTTTCTAGTAGTTTACCTTAGTGCTAAACTCACTTGGAGCAATCCTATCTTGCTCTGTTATCATCAATGAGCAAACTTAGCAGCTCTCCAGCACTGAGAGGGGAACATCCTACTTCTCCTGCCACTCTCTCTGCTGGGGCTTAGAGCTGTTACCCACTCCCAAACACCTGCACAGGGACTCACAAATGCTGAAGAAAACCTGCCTTAATCCACCCCATCTTTACCAGGTACAGCTCACACGTGAGAAATTATTGTTTTGTTTAAGATATACCGGCCCATATTCATACCATCATTTAGGAGGCAAAATTCTAACAGAAATATTGCAAGTCTTTCAGAAAATATTTGCACTTATTTTCAAGGGTTGAAGAAGTTTTGATCATGAGACGATACAAACATCTTATGTGAGAAGAAATGGAAGAGGTGGCAGAGGTGTAAATTAGAAGGTTATAAACATGTAGAATAGGAGGCTGTTGCGTGTTAAAACAGATCAGAAATTGTGACAAAAATTTGCATAGGAAATCTTTACAATGACTTTCAGAGAAAAAAATATCTTACGAATGACACCATTTCCCTTTTCTAAGTCCTCTGGCATGTGACTTTAAATCACACGAAACATTATAACATCTGCTGTGTAAACTATCCATTTTTGTCCTTTTCCATCATCAGTACTATCATACTTTATTAATCTGCATCAAAAATGTGAACATCTGAAGTCATTTTATACAAAATTATTAGGGGAAAAGGCATATTTCATGAGGGTAACGGAATATTTAATTTCAAACTAGCAGCAAAAGCAGACAAGCAGACTTGTTTTTAAACACAAATTCTACTCAAAAAGATCTGGTCCATTCCTCTAAAGTTCAAAATGTATTTGAGCAGTTGAACAACCATGAATTCTATGGAGGTAATTCTGGAGAAACAGGGAGAAGGCGCCTTGACAGCCTGAGCAACAATATTGAGAAATAAGTGAGAAATAACAAGTATCAGTTTTCTGTATGATGGGGGGTGGTGGGGCACAGGAGAAGACAAAAAAACAAAACAAAACCAAGAAAAAAAAAAAAAAAAAGGAAAAAAACCCCACCAAAATATGCCTTTGCATACTAAAAACACTCACTACACTAGACCGTCTTTTAATTGCCCTTTTTTTCTTTTATTCCTTTTTACCTTTTGTGGGGTTTTTTTTTCCCCATGAAGTTTGATAATAATCTAACAAGTATTAATATGTATCATTAAGATGTCCTCAGAGCTCTTTCTACTCCAGACATAAGCACTGCAGCTTTCTCATCTTGGGAGACCCTGCACTGGACACAACGCTACGGACGTGGCTCAGCAGCACTGAGTAGAAGGGAAAGATCACCTTGCTCAACCTGCTGGCAGTGGCCTCCTGTGTTGGAAGGGCCCTTTGCTGGCTCATATCCAGCTTGGTGCCCACCAGGACTCCCAATTCTTTTTTGAGAAGCTGCTTTCCAACATCCCCCAGGATATAGTGGTGCCTGGGGCTATTCCTCACCAGAGCCACGACTCATCCCTTTGTTGAATCTCGGGAGGTTCCCATCGGCCCATTTCTCCAGCCTGTGGAGATCCCTTTGGTTGGCAACACAACAACCTAGTGTAGCAATAGCTCCTCCCAGTTTTGTATCACCTGCAGAGTTGCTGAGGGTAAAGCCTCTTGTCCACCCCTCCAGGTCATTAATAAAAATGCTGCTGACCCAAGGATGACCTGCTGGGGTCTGCCACCACTGACCAGTCTCCTGCTGAACTTTGTGCTGCTGACCACAGCCCTCCACACCTGCCAGTTCAGTCTGGCCAGTTTTCAACCCATCTCATCATTTTGTCTACAACCTAAATTCCAATTAGCAAAATCTGGAAACTAAAAATACTTGAAGGTCTTGCTTAATCAGACTCTACAATTTCCAGATGTTGTCCAGAACTTAAAAAATGTTCCTTGAAAAAAAATAACATTTGAAAGACCTTGGGCAGGTGGAGAAGCAGGAAGTGATAAGAACTTTTGTACATGAGAATTTCAGGGAATATTAGACTGTCCATCAGACCACTTCTAGCATCCACAACCATACTGCAATATATTATTTGACACAGGCATCTTATAACAATCTAGACAACAAGATAAGAAACAACCAACCCAACAAAGAAGTAAATTAAAATTATTGGAGTTTTCTTCTTTGACAGAAGATTCAAGGGAAGGAATAGGTGTAATTTTTCCTAATTTTGATGCACCTTTGTCGCAGTTGCTTATGCTAATCAAGTAAGTGTGCACAGGACTGCTCAAAAACACTGCAGGAGAAAACTCTCATAGCTAGTGGTTCATTATCAAACTAAAAGACATTTTAAGTGAAATCACCAAAGAGGTTTTGCCTCCCTCTTCAATAATATTTTAAATGATGGAAAGGGATAGAATTGCCCAAAGTCAACAGGATGAAATTCAATAAAAATTAATATGAACTACTTGGCAGGAGAAATCATATATATAAAAACAAGAAATCACTGTGTAGGCAAGAGTACAACGAGTATGTATACAAGAGTATAAAAATTCCACAAGTCACAAGTTAGTAGGCACATACAATGTAATGTTGTAGAAAGCATTGTAAAATATTAAAGACTTTCAGAACCAAAAGTAAGATGTTACACTAATAACCTCATGCTAGCAAAATCGGTGTTCAGAGCACCAATATTAAAGAAAAGCATAGACAAAACAAGGCAGTCCAGAAGATCATGATGGAAATAAAATGCCTGTAGGGTACAACTGTTGGAAAACTGCTGAAACTATAAAAGAAGTAGTTAGCGATGAATATGACAACTATTTTTATGTAATTACCATATACTGATAAATCTGTCTCATCAAGCACAGAAGGAGGAAGGCAGAGTTAAATCTGCAGCAAATAAAGCATTGGTTGGTTAATAGAAAGAGCTCTCTCCAGGGTAGTAATACACCAGAACAAGCTGTCTGTGAGACTGTGGAATCTCCTTTATCAGAAATGCTTACGATCAGTAGAGGCAAACATATCCAAGAAATGCTGTGGGCATGTTTGACACCAATATTTATGCAACTGAAGTAAGAGGTGTGGCTGAACCAGACCCAAACTCCTCTACATGAAATTTACAGCACCACATGGAAAGTCCAGAGACTGCCTCATCATAGCACAAATAAGGCAGAACCAAGAAAAATTATCACTGTGCTCCAAACCCAAGCTACTTTCAAAATAAGCCTTTTTTTACTTTTTTCTCCATTCTAGAAATTTTTTTGTAATATCCTCAGTACAATATGCAATTCCTGGTTTAGTTTTTAAAATAACTATATTTTAAAAAGGAGGATAAATACTAAGGCCTACAGAAATATAATACTAAATATTAAGTGAATTTAAAACTTCTATTCCAGTGAGCAGGAAGTCTCACTTGGGATATTTCTTGCAGAGTCCATTACTTTTTGATTTACAATGGAAGACCAACACAATGTACTTGGCAACATACAGACCTTGAAACTTTCCAGCTGAAGAAACAGATACAAGCAGAAAACCTGCACATTGCTAATGAGAATTATATGCCCTAAATATTTTAACATCTATGAAGAGATGCCTGTAGGTTACAAGGAAAAATCCATATGTTCCAGGACAGGTTAGCATATTTGATATGTGAGTACTTTAATTTAATTGATTACATTATACTTCACTGTACTATGCTAAACCTTAAAAAAAAAAATTAAAAAAGGAAATTTGCTGACTAAACTGAAGAGGTACTTTTTTCCAGATCCCTGTTGGCTGACAAAGCCAGTATTTATTTTTTTCAAGAAAGTTTAGCCCTCATATAATCAGCAACAGGAAGTGACATCTGGCAGTACCCAGAACTGAGCACAAAACAAAAAAGTGGTTACCACTTGCCCTGGTGACAGCAGTAGACCCAGTAACACCACTAGAAGCAGCTCAAAAATGACCTGCCCTCACAGCCAGATAAAAATCTTGGCCCAAAGAAAGGAAAAATAACACTGCAAGAACTATCAAAATTACTTGACTTTTGTGTATTCAGGCTTTTCCCGCACATTACTCAATCCTGAGATTATGGGCATTTTCTTTAAGCATTTCTATTATAGCCAGATTTCCTGGGGTACAAAAGGTCTCTGATTGGAGGCTGCTGGTTCTCCACTACAGTCAGAATAAAGAGTCGGACTGAAGCCTGATAAATGAACACAGACCTTGTAATTAAAATGAAAACACTGAAGCTTCTCATAATCTATTTAATGAAACAGGAGCAGGTATATCAGTGATATTTACTGGTAGAAGACCTCAGAGTGTTAGAGCTACAGTTCAACACTGCATAGCACTATTACCAGCTCACAGAAGACCTAAGGCAGCTTCAACCACTGGCACATAACACTTGACTTCCAGTGTATTCATAAAGCCTGAAAACCATCACCTTCCTGACCAACCACATTGCAATCTATGCAAGACCTGCAGCTACACTTGGTAAAAACAAAGTTACTACTACTGCTCCTAAATCCTGGAGGCTGTGTGCTACAGAAAACTGAACTGGTAGCTAAACTCTGTCTGAGAGAAGGTTTAGTGGTAAAAACCATGGAAAATTAAAAACCCAGTTTAAATAAGCCCCTTCAGTAATTAGTACTTGAGCCAATTTCTTCCAAAGTTACAAGATACATAACTGGGATACATGTAACTAGGAGCTTTGTACAGTTCGCTACAAATTTTTACTCTTAAAATATATGATGCAGAAAACCACAACTATTTTGCATATTTTTTTATTCCTTAAAATAAAGACATTCATCCACAGTAGAGTTTACTGCTGTCCCTGCTGCTAGAGGTTATAACCCCCTCTTACCTTTATACACACAGTTGAATAGGAGCATGGTAGCTGTACTGTCTTTTATTAGACCAGGGATCACAGTAGATGCTCCATGGGACTTCTGACTACACAATATATTTTTTATAATTTACCACTACTTCAGACATGAAGAATTATTTGTTGTATCCAAAAGCCATTCTGGTGTTTTCCATACATATTAATTAGTTTAATAAAAAATAAAGCATCACTAACAATACGTCCCCAAAGCTACACTTGCTTGTGGTTTCTAAATTTTACTTCAAAATGTGTTATAGCCCTCATTAAAATGTTTTCTACAGTTCTTATCACTAAGAATATCTCTTAAGCAACCTCCCTTCTAACAAAACCAAACCAAAACAAATTAAAACAATGGAACTAGCCATGCACATTAATGTAATGGTCCTGTACTCCATGACCCAGGAAATATATATGTATGGAATATCTCTTTTCCACCTGTACATTATATAACATCCTAAACAATAAACTGTCCTTATGAACTACATTGGTTAATCTTTTACAATAACTTGTGGTTAAATGTAGAATTGGTCATTGAAATACCCAGGGAGAGAGAAGGAGCCAAGGGGGAATGCAAAGCGCTCCAATTTTCTTCAAGCACGTACAGACCTGGAACAAACGAGACTCCAAGCCTAAGATCCAACAGCTGTAACAGAACACATGACACCACCATCAAACATTACTGTCTGTACCTGCTGGGTTGGCACTGTCTAGTTACTGTGAAGTCATATAATATCTCTTCTCTTTTATACACTAATCAGAAATTGTGATTTGCTTTATATTTTTTAATTTCTATTTAAATCTCATTATAATATCCCTTATTTTTCTATTAGGAACACTCCTCAATTCCTAAGAATTCCAGCAAGCAGCAAAAACGAGCTATACCATTCTCAGTGCTGCCACTGCTTATTAAAGAAGTCACACAGTTCCTGTACAGAAATATCATTAATGAAGTTTTTAAAGCAAAGACATTTTATGTTGAAAACAGGTTATTTGTGTGAAAGCATAAGGACTTAGAGAAAATGGTGGTTGTCCTTCACCATGCTCAAACTTCTAGTAATCCCAAAAGACACAGGCCAATTGGAAATCCTGAAATGGAGCCACATGTCTCCAGTAATTTCAAGTGATGCAAAGTTTTAATTTCTTTCTATAGTTGATCCTGTCAAATGAAAACCTTTGTAACATCTTATCTCCTTCTCTCATTGAAATGCAGCACATATGGGGAGAACTTAACAAGCCATCAAAAGCAATGGCGAAAACTCTTGTCATATCTATGGTCATCCACATAATGATTATTTTCCCAGCTGAAATTAACTTTTGAATCAACTTTTGAAGCAACATTGCTGCTGCTTTAAAACTGATAGGCTTTATGAAAATGCAGAAAACAATTTGTCAGGCACTTATTGGGCACAGGGCCAGTTCAGCTACACCTACAATAACCAGCTGTTAGAGGCTCCTGATTTGTTTTCTGACAGCAAGTCTGAAGCAATCCCTGGGCTGATAACATCAAAAGAAACACTAGTATGTGTTATTAAACAAGAGATTATATAGATTCTTGTTAAAGCACTGTTGTTGGATCACGATTAAAAGATTACAATTGGCAAATGCAGACAGTAACTGAGCCAAGACCAGGAGCACCTGCCAGTCCCAGAAGAACAGCAATGAGTAAAAAAAAAATTAAACCCTTGATTTTTTTACTTCACAAATTCTGTATATATATATATATTATATATATTATATATATATATATATAAAAATATATATTATATATATTAACACATACCTATAATTAAGCATTTCAGCTTTCTTCAATTTTCTCAAAAAAACACTTGTCAAGTTTCTTTCCCCATTTTTCATATTCTACTAGCCACAGCAAACAGTTACAACATACAGTGACAGAGCCACTAAATATCCTTTCTGGAAGCTTCTCAAGAGAGTCCACTGCTTTCAGGAATGCACAAGGCTTGAGAGACTGAAGCATAAAAAAGTAGTTGCCAAATGAAACTGTAGTTTCATCCCCAATACAAATAAATGTTTTGTATTGTACCACTAGCGTGTACCGAGTTTAATTTAAAAACCTACACTTCAAATCCATATTTAAAAATCTGAGACTGGGTCACCATGATCCTCCCATAACCTGACATGTTCCTAATGATGGCTACACATCTTGCTGGAGGTCTGCCCATTGCTGTGCCATGCACACAGCTTGAGCTGAAACTACAAAGTCCTTTCAGGCAGCATGAATGTATGCAGTCATCACTCTTCCTCCAGCACCTTTTTTTTGATGATTATTCCATGTGTCTTCTGCTGGCACAGAGATGCACAGAAAAACAAATCTTAGACTTGACCCACCTGGAAGCAACTATTTTCTGCTTTCAAGGACTGAACAAGGGCAGGACCAGACAACTTAAGCCACACCTAGATCAAATCAGAGTCTGACACTAACAACATAGTCAATTCAACCAGCATGATTTGAACCTCCCTCCATTACCATTTAGACAAATAAATGTGAATTAGCTGTGAATTGTTCAAATTATATTGAAAAGGCAAAATTAGTGATATACTTGAAATACACCATAAATGAAAGCTACAAAAACATTAACATCTCTAAGTATTAAATCCATATGTAAGCTGAAATTTAAATCTGATTACTTATCCTACAAGAGCTTTACAAATGTAGTAAATAATTAAAACCCAATAAATTTTCTTAAAGTAGTCTGTGCAGATGTCTTGTATCAGGCTTCTGAATGTAACTGCTTATCTCATGTTACAAGTATCATCCAAGACTTTATCTCCACGAGAATTTCTGCTTATCTGTCTCTTCTTCTTCCAGAGGTCACAATCACTGAAGAATTACAAGGTTTGATATTACCTTAGTATCCAAAAAGGAACTGCAAGTTATTTGTCTTTAAAAGCTTACAGGTACTGAGATAATTTTGTTGCTGTGAAGCACATGTATTAAAATAATATTATAAGCATAACACTTTGCAAGGCAACATCATGAAAGCCACTCACTATGATTCATACTGGTGAAATTTCTGAAAAGTAGCAGAATGTGATGAATTTCTGACAAGCATTAAAAGCTAGTAAAGGCACAGGGTTAAAGAGGCAGAAAAATTATCTATTTTGATAATTCGGACATAAAAAGCAGAGTTTTCCCATTACTGCAACCATTTAACTATTATATAAGTGTGTATTTGATAATTAAAGTCAGTTAGATGGACAAATTTTTAAATTACTAAAAATTTTGGCATGCTCAGATTTATGTTAAGTTGACTACAACAGACAAGTAGTTATCTTTTGGGCTCAAGAGCTTCCTGCCCCACATGCCCATGCCCACAGCTGCCTCCTGTGTTCTGCCGGTTGAGACTGTGGGCAGGGCAAAGAAGAGGCTGAGGAAACCCGAGGAGCAGCCGGGAGAAATACACATTAAAGAATGTGCTCAGGAACTGTGCGTTTCTTTTCTTAAAAATGCTGTACAACAAGCAGACACCTACAACAAATGCTATTTCTATATATACATATACAGCGGCATTTTGATGTTTACTAACTGAGGAAAAATATTCAAAATTGATGATAATTATTTATGTTTGTGCATAAATCCTGGCACCTTGTATATGGTATCTTTTAACCTTCCTTTATCTCTCCACAATTTTGGCAGAGCTCTCATTAACATTTTGAACTACACGCATTGCCTTGCAAGTAAGAGGCCCCTTGAGAATGTGAGGAGGGGGAATAGTTAAAGAGATAAGCTAAAATGCCTCTCACATTTCCCTAGATAGGAGCCTCCAGAATGTACAGCTGACACTGGCTGTCATCGTAAGACACAGTCAGCTCCTCGGGGGAATGAGGGCTCTTGAAAGTAACATTTATGTGAGCATGCTAGGAAAGAGAATCAGACCTGAGTGGAAGGGAGTGAAGGCACTGATTGTGTTATCTGTTGAATGGAGGAGTTCATGCTATGATGGAATTACTTTCCAGTGTATTTTCCTGAGAAAGTATAGATACTCTTGTGGCATGTGAAAGGAAGAACTTGAGTTCTCCCCACAGATGTCTACTCCATTCCACTGCTGGAGATTCCTTGTCCCTCGGCATCCACATAACTTCAAAAAGCCAGGGAAGGGGCTCAGGCTGCTGGTGATTGCTGTGCTTCAGAGGGTAACTCATTTTGCTTTGAAGAGCCCCTCTGGTGGTCCTTTTAACCAGCTCCTACATGGAGACTGAGTGGCAACAGAGGATGCTAAGCAGAAGCTCATGAAGCACTATTACAAACTGTTCTAGCTGGATTCACAGTACCTTTCCCTATATTTTTATTAAGCTATAATATTCTTAGACCTAAGATAGAGAAGCTGAAAACTGATACAGAAATCAGTGGAAAAATAATGTTTTACTGAAGTACTTAATTTTAAAAGATTACACAGCAAAGACCCACTCCCCAGCAAACACCCATTCTTCTTCCATTACAGAACTTTATTACACCTTGATTAAGACAAACAGTATAGGTTATATTACACTCCTCTTTTTCTCAGCATTTTTAATTTTGCCTTGTTTGTTTTACCAAGCACCACCTTAGCGTTAGAAGATCTGTCACCCACTTCTCCACACAACATCTACAAGTTCAGGGAAGAGTCTTGGCACCAGCAGACAGAGAATGCTACTGAGAAGGCAGAATAATTTTTATTCCTTCTGCTATTGTTACTATCACCACAACACAGAAAAAAGATTAAAACAACATAAGCCAATTGAAACAAGGTTAACATAAGATTATGCCCTTTGGTCTTTGTTTAAACATTCTCTTAGATACTTAAAAGTTGGTGTGAATGTTTATTCATGCCTAGAGATATTACTCTGTTGCTGATCCAAAACCAGAATACAACATTTCAAAACTGGTACATAGCAGAACAACTAAAATAGTCACAATTTCATTTATATTACACTCCTGCCATCTGCTCTGCATCCCCCACCTCTCTCTCCCTTTCCAATCTTCTGAGAAGGAATGATGGCTGTCTGTACACAGCTTCTCCTGCTGGGAGCTGGGAAAGGAAGGCTGCCACAAATGCTGTCCCAGACCCTCAAATGACATCTTGCATGGTATCCATCATGGCGGAAAAAATTCCCAGTGGCAAACCGCATCCATACAACAGTATCAGACCAGCGAGAAAAAAGGGAGAGAAAAGTGAAAGGGACAGATAATGTGGGTTACCTGGTTTACCAAATCTCCTGAGTCTGCGCCTGGAGAACTTCAAAAGTACTGTGATACTTGGTAATAATATGATTTTTATTTTTTAGTAGCTTTTTTAAAATATAAAAGAGGACACATTCAAATAGTCACAACTGTGCACAAAACACCTCAAAGAAAGAAATTACCTTGATAAAGAAAGTTAAAAAACCCTTGAAAAGCATGTAATAAGCTAAGAGCTGGTCATCAAGATCTAAACCAATTAATCTGCAAAGATTATTTTCATTTAGCAGTATTAATCATTACCATGAAAATTAATGAAAATCTGATTCTAGAAAACAGCTATGCAATCCACTGAGGTAACTGCAGACAGCATCCATGCCCAAGACCATGGTATTGTACCCTAAAAATTACTGGGAACCTGGAAAGGTCACAATAGGGAGATTAGCTGCATTTGTAACTGACCACACAGCTAAATGTAATGAGCTCTTGACACTGCTGCAGTGTCTCCATGCTCAGTTATTTACAATTTCCAGACACATTTTAGGAAGCTACTCAAAAATTCCAATTTTACGCAAATAATGTAAAATACTACATGACCAGGAATGCATGTTATCTCATGTTAGCCAAGGAGCTACTGATTTACTTTAAGCTCTCCTTCATCTGGACTCTCTCGACTCAGTAAGGGGAGACTCAGCAAGTGCTCCTGAGAGATAAAGTAACAAGTTCAAATAAGAAAACCTTTCAGAAGCTAAAGCTGAGAGAGAAGTCTGATCTTTCTTGCAACACTTTCTCTCACTCTTATCTTTTCCAGTCTTCATCTTAGAGCCATCAAGCACTGTATCACTGCTTTTTCAAATATAAAATACATTAACTAATGGCTACATATCAGAATCATTAGGTTGGAAGAGACCTTCAGGATCATTAAGTCCAACCCAATCCTAACCTCAACTAAACCATGGCACCAAGTGCCACATCTAGAGTCTTATCTCAAACACATCCAGAGATGGTGAATCCACCACCTCTCCAGGCAGACCATTCCAATGTTTTATTACTTTTTCTTTAAAAAACCTTTTCCTAATATCCAGCCTATATTTCCCTCAGCACAGTTTGAGACTGTGTCCTCTTGTTCTGTCAGTTGCTGCCTGGAGAAAGAGACCAACCCCCACCTGACTAGAGCCACCTTCCAGGAAGTTGTAGGGAGTGATAAGGTCACCTCTGAGTCTCCATTTCTCCAGGCTAAACAACCCCAGCTCTCTCAGTCATTCCTCACAGGATTTATGTTTCAAGACCCTCACCAGCTTTGTTGACTCCTCTGGACGTGCTCAAGCGTCTCAAGGTCCTTCCCAAACTGAGGGGCCCAGAACTGGACACAATATAATGTTAAAGAGACTGTATCACAAACAAGATGTTTAAACAAAATTTTGAACTGCTGCTAATTGCGGATTTTTTACACAGCTAACATTGAGGGTATGCAGAGCACATAGTACAACATGGCGTGTGTGAGTTCAACTCTTTTCTAATATGCATGTTCCAAATTTTAATGCAGCAAAACAAGTATCCCATGAGAAAAACTTATATCTGCAAAATGTCTTACTCCACTAATAACTTCAAAAAAATTTTTAAATAAGTTTTTGTTTGCGGAAAAATAAGGTAACTCATTTAAATTATTTTTAAAATTGTAAGGGTTTATCATATGTACGATTTTTACCAACAGGAAAAAAAAGAAAATTATTTACACACTTTGATTAATGAAATATATAATACTGTTGATTACTCCTCTAAAAGACATCATCAATTATATTTTTTTCTGTAAAATTACTGCTACAGATTTGAATTTTCAAAATGTTGAGGGGTTTTTTCCCCCCTCAAATACTGCATTCAAATAATTGTCAGCCCCAAGTTAGTACTAAATGTCACCAGAGTCTACCTCACCTTGGCTTGCCTGGGGAGCCACAACACAAGTACATTTGAACTCAACATCCCTGGATGTGTTTAAAAAGAGACTGGATGTGTCACTCAGTGCCATGGTCTAGTTGAAGTGTCAGGGCATGGGTTGGACTCAGTGATCCTGAAGGTCTCTTTCAACCTAGAAATTCTGTGATTCTGTGAAAGACCTGTCTAGTTTGGTTGGCAGCAAAGGATGAAGAACAAGTGCAATAACTCTACAAAGATTTCTTCTGATAAGAGAAAAAGTGAAGGAAAGCACATAATGAGTTCACTCAGTTCACTGAACTGTGTAAAATGAATCAACATGAACATCTTCAAATACACAGCAAAGAGCTCAACTGATTCCCTCCTGCTCTCCAGAACACACCTGCTGCCCTTTTGAACTGTCTCATTAAGTATCGCTCTGAAGCATACGGGCGAGCTTTAGCTAATGAAGATTACAGGGCTCCACACATCACTCTTTCAGGAAACAACTTAATTCTCTGTCTTCTGCACCTGTAGATGCACCACAAATGGTGCAGAAAACCAGATTTGGTTAAGATCCTACAATTAAAGGCTTTTTGATTATAGAACGGACACTCTGAAAGCAGTACAGCAAATGGTACCCATAGGTGATCATGAAATATTTGCTCCATTAAACTGATAAAAGTTTTCCAAATCACCACTGAGAAATTCTATATTTCCCAAGCCAAGGTGTGAGTAGATGAACAAATAAAATGGCATTCAAAACAGGATTAAAAAAAAAAAAATTAAACTTTGAAGACAACGGATGATTATAATGTAAATCAAACAACCCAAATATCCGTGGGTTCAGGAATGACCAGTTGAAAACATCTTTTCATCTCTCAGCTACTCCCAGACAAGCTTTATAAAAACAGGACTAGGAACAAACTGTGGGGCCAGTTTCCTATTGCACCAAAATATGCTCTCTTAGTTGTACTCAAAAGCATAACCGAGCTATGAGAACATCTAAATGAAATGCAACAACACTACAATCTTCTCTTTCCAACCACAGTTTTTATAACTTTAACTCTGAAAATAAGAGCTAAACAAAGTGCAACAACTACGGTTAACACAAGGGGTTAACAAATTCAAACTCAGAAAAAAGTAAATTCAAGGTACAATTTCTTTCTGCAAGTTGCAGCAATGGAATTGAAATTAAACTGCATTTAGTTTAAATCCTATTATCACTGGAAACTTTTTTAAAAGTCAGCAGTTTTGGCATAATTATGTTTCTGGACTGTTTCCTCAAGAGTCTCAAAAGACTTTCCTGTAAAACAGCTTAAGTGCACATCCTACTCTGTAAAATGACAGAGTGCATAATATCAGGGTATCCATCACATAGAGATGTGCTTTTTTTCCCAATAGAGCACGTAAGAACAAATCAATCAACCAAAAGAAGAGTTCAGCATATCTTAGTGAAAGTATCCCGAAACAAAGACTTCTTTCTGCTAACTTAATAACAAAGACAACTGAGGTAAAAGTAGACATATAAGGTTATCTCATCAAATTTCATCATTCCATATTTAAGGGAATGCTTTCACAAGTGCTCCTGAAATCTTTGAGTAAAATGTTATACCACAATTTCCAAGGATTTCAGAGATTTTAGTAATTTCTCTGAATCCAAGGCAGAAACAAAAGAATTTCATTTTTGTTTCCTTAATAGCAACCACAGGAGCCCAGCAACACCCAGCACCACAATCCCCTGCACTCACCTTTGCATGGACAAAGGGCTCTCTGGGGAAGACCAAGAGCTCCTTATATTCCACCAGCCAACAACAGCTGTTCATTCAGAGTATAAGCAGAAGCCTATAATCTTACAATTTAGAATAGACTTATTAAAAAGCTGAAAAAAAGGAGGGAGTTTTGTTTTTGTCTTTTTTTTTTTTTAATAACTTGCCTGCCTTGCTACCTTCTGGCACTGTTATTAGTAATATTAAATTACTTTTTAGCATCAGCTGCTAGAAATTCTTCGAGCTTTCAAATCCCTCATATGTACACATTACTTCCTACTTCGCAAAAGGTATTTCTAGCCTAGAGCCATCTCTTCTTTTTGGAACTGTTAAGAAAATATTTTGTGTTCCTTCCATGTGCTCTCACTGTCATTAGGGACTAAAATTATTCCTTAGCTGGACCCGTTTCCTTTTCACGTTACCCAAGTTCAGGTGGGGGTTAAATAGAAACAGCTTTGTCAACACAAAACCCCGAAAAGTAAAGAAATAAAATACATACAAAACATGAAAAAAAGACAAATTCGAGAAACAGAAGATGCCCAAACATGCTCAACTTAAAGGATTTTTTTTTTCAAAAAGCAAAAAACAAAAGGGGGTTGGGAACAGGAGTATACTCAGGGATTCAAATCTGAACCTAAAGATAAACCAAACTTTGTGCAACATCCTTGCAGGCTGCTCACAAATCACTAGCCTCTAAATTAAATACAGGAAACACCATGTAACCCCCCATATTTGTCATTATTTGCACTATTGTCACTATCTGCAAGGTATGGTTGACCTCACATGAACCTTAATGTTCATGAACTGCAGGGAATCATTACAGGAGTGAAAACTAGGGAGACAAAAGCAGAGTGGAGTCAAGCAGGCAGCACATGCCCCAGAACAGCCAAAATTCAGACAAATAGATCAGGTTACACAAACTCAAGCAAGTACACACCCGTGTAAAACAGGAACTGATAGTTTCAGCTATCAAATTACAGAAAAAAAACCCTTGTAAAAATGCAGTACCAATATAGACAAAATATTAATCTGGACAATATTTAATAAATTAATACTTAAGAGATTACTTACGTTATAGATATTTGGTTGAAAGTTTGAAAATAAATATAATAGCTCTGGTAATTAACAATGAACTATTTTGCTCACATTAACATTTTTAAAGAAACATCTTGCAATTAATATTTTTAAGATACTTTATTCATGCAATCAAAATGATGCTATCACATAATAACAGTGGGTAATCATGTTTTTGACACATTAGATTACCTACTTAGTATCAATTTCACCTCCTACTGAGAACAAAAGAAATATTGGAAAAAAAACCCTCAACAGATTTAAATTAGAATCAGGTAAGACCTGAGTATATTCTCTTTATTGAAATGATACTGTCCATAGATACACAAAGGGATTCACACAGAGAAGAGGCATTAAGTAAAGTAAAAGCACCAGCCTTTCCAGGTTTAAGAGGGAGGATTAAAAAGCAACTTTCTTCCCAGCAGGGTTGGACTCATCTCCCACAGAACAAGCAATAGAACAAGAGGAGATAGCCTTAAGCCATAGCCAAGAGAAGTTTGTTTTAGATATTACAAAAAAATTTCACCTAAAGGGTTGCCAAGCATTGGAAGAGGCTGCCCAGATAAGTAGTGGAATCATCACCCCTGGAAGGATCTAAAAGATGAGTGGAAGTGGCACCTGGGAACATAAGGTTAGTGGTGAACTTGGCACTGGCACTGCCAGGGTAATCTTAGAGATCTTTTCCAACCTTAATCATTGTGTGAATTCTATTCCATTTTTCTGATGACTCTGCATCCAATTTCTACAGTGACCAGGGCCTGAATAAAATCTACCCTTTACCATTACAAAGATACTTGAGATGTCAGCCAAGGGGAATATAACATGCTATTATTTCAGCTCATGAGTTTGTGTCTTCAAGGCATTGTCTCCTGTCATTCTCGACGAGCACCCATATGCTCTTTCAGGTTTCTGGCTTTTCTCTGAATATCAGAACATCACTTCTTTGAGCAAAGTGCTATTTTCAGACCAAACGCTGTAATTTTCCATTTCAGCTGTAGTAATAGCAAAGGTTCCAAGTGAGAGACTGTTTCAGGTGGGAATCTGGAGCATCAGGTGAGTTCAGAACACACTCAAGGCTGTCCTCTTGCACAGCTTACTGCATTTGCTGCACTGACTGATGCTGTTTTGGTTTTGCGTAATTCAGTTGTTTCTCTTACAAGGGTAACAGAGCTTGGACAAAAGTCTGTTCATCACGAGGTCAGTTCATGAAGACTCAGTAAAACACATCAACTATTCTGATTCACAGAGTAACCTATTTTGTTCTCCCCTTATGTAAGTTTTCTTCCTCTACCTACTCACACAGGAGTAGATTTGTTGGGTTTTTGTTAGCTGAGGAATAACCCCTCCTCACTTTTCTGTGCCCTACCTCCTTATCACTTGCCATACATCAAATGCTGTTGCAGAATTATGTTGCTGCAGAAGTATGCTATTCAGCCCCCGGAAAAAGTGAAACTGGTAAACTGCATCTTTCCTCGTTCCTTGAGAATAACCAAGCTGAGCAATATACAACCAGATGTCATTTATCAGATGAGACGAATCACTCAGCAGTGGGGTAACAACAGTATAGCTCTTATAATATATAAAACACTGAAGGAGGCAACAGCAAAAGGTTAACAGGTAGGCAGAAAAGGAGTTCCATTTTGGTGGAAATTATAAAAAGAGGATCATTTTGGTAGGCGGGTTGGTCTTTGTATAAATCGGCCGTGAGTGACATGAAAGATGTGTTTCCTGAACCAATGGTGAAAAATGAAATAACAGTGAAGACATTGATAGAGACAATATGGAAAAGTTCAGCATGTTAAGTTATTTTAAGTTTAGAAAAAATGCCAGGAACCCAGGAAAGAAAAAATATTACATGAGGGAGGGAATTTTACTTTAATTTTTTAAAATGTGTTGGAAAGAAAGTTATAACCTAACTTTAAAAGGAAGTATTGCAGCCAGTAAAGTTGATTTAAACCCTCTAAATTGCAGCCAGGATGATGACCAAGGCATTAAAAAAATACCCATGAGAAGTAAAGGAAATGTCTTACTGACATATCTACAACTAAGTAAAACACAGGTTACCTGAGGAAGAGTAATTCACTAGTACAACTCACAAAAAAAATGAAACAAAATGGAAGAAACAGTTTTACACTGCCCAGTCAGCAATGGAACTGGTCAATTTTGGGCTAGCCAGCAGTCTATTCACTGACACTTAGGAATAATTAAACCTGTCAGGACAAGGAAGAGGAATAAATTAGTACACCATTTAGAGTCCTTTTTCAACCCTAATTACAAGCTGCCTTTTGTCAAAAAAAAAATCACCAAAAACCAACAACAAAAAATATATTGGGGGTTTCTGTTGCTGTCTTTGTGTTCAAGAGCTTTACCTTAAACTGCAGAAACAAGAAACTAAACTGAGCCTTGTACAAGGTCTTAAGCTTGGTACCCCTGCACAAATATTGCAACATAAAAGCAATTCACAGACTGCTTCCAGAACTTCTGGCAGTGTTTCATACTATTCCTAGAACACCTACTTCACTACTGGGGCAATGAAATGCTTCTTCAAACACTGACCAATACTGTGCTTATTACCAAGGGAGAAGCACACATAAAAATATTGTTTGGGGGGAAAAATCACAGACCCTTATTACCATTTAGCTTCTTAAAACAAAAATTAAATTCATGACACATACACATCACATTAAAACTGAATGAGGGCTTAATATTATCAGATTTAATGTAAGAAGCTTTTATGAATCTGACCTGAGGTCTCTATGCTTTTGAACAGAAACAAACCCAAGACAGAAAATTAAACAACAGAAAAATTAAACTCAAAAATAAAAAATAAATACTTGAGAATTAAATTTGGTTATCTTCTGGTTTCTCTTAAAAATGTGCCTTCTATTGGAAAGTTTTGATATAAAAATTAGGAGCTTTCTCAGGTTTTACCTATAAAAAGTACCAAACTGCTAACAAAGAGCTTTAGCTTCCAATTAAAAAACAAATGTTCACACCTGAAAGGTTATGATAAATAAGACAGCCTTACACAACTGGTTAAATATTCTTGGATATTCTGAAAGGCTGTAACTTTGCTAAATCTACAGACATTGAAGAAAAAATGGTAAAATTTTAAAAAAATCTTTCAAAGAATTTTCTCTCCCCTGAGTACAGCACCATTTTTATCTGCTTGTTATGTCACCTGAGCAAAAACTACTTTAGAATCATGTAACACATGACAAATCAGGCCTTATCTTCAAACATGGTGGTGGGAAAACTCAAAGGAATTTCAAACTCCTGACATACCAACAAAGAATTTAATTATTAAGTGATTTACTACAGCATTTTGATACTATAATCTGCCTACAATACAGGAATGGGTCAAAGAAAAATTGAAGCAACCCTGGCTCATTACTATATCTTCCAATGTTTAATGTGTATATTTTCAAATGTTTAATATAATGCCAGACAAGAACATCAGAAACAGAAACCCAATTCTTTCTTTTTAGAGATCTTGCATAAAATTCCTTGAGATACCCTGAGGGAATTAATGGAGACAAATCTGAACTCTCATCTATACTGGGAAAATGACTGAACGAGGTATTTCAGCAATAAAAGCAGCTTTGTCTAAGTTTAGCTCTTCTAAAATCCCTTCTTAGGGAACCTTTCACATTCAGTGCTGTGGGACTGAAGACATCTTAATAGCAGGCAGCACAGAAATTGTGTTGTAACTTACAGACAACCTTTCCCACAGTCTTCTGATCAGATGGTGAGACCAGTCCAAAGAGTCCCTCTTCAACAAGCTGGCCCAGTTCTCCCTGTACCCCTCCAGCAATGCTGGTACTCTCTGACCACATTCCTCTGTCACAGCTCTCACTTTGGGGATGAAGCTGTAGAAGCAGAAATCTGCTCTAGAAAGACTCTACTTACTATAAGAAAAAACTTTGTTTTGATAGCACCTTAAAAAACCCAATTGTTAAATACTGACAAAAAAAAATAAAAATGGGGAAGGGCAAAGATGCAAAGAAATAACTTCCAAACGCACAATTTGCTTCAGACATAAGTACAGCATTTGAAATGCTAAACTGGTGTCACTTTTCACTCCAGAATTAGCAATGTAACCTCAAATTGGAATTTTTTTGGCATAAAACTGCCTTGAGGTAAGCAACCAAGGGAGGAACATTTTCTTAGCCAGCTATTTGTCACCATGTCCATTGCTAAGCAGCACTTCAAATACCTTTAAAATCATGCACTGATATTTTAATATACACAAAAATATTTATTAGTCAATAGGATCAAATATCTTTATTTCTGTATTTTGTACAGTGTGGTGATTCATTTTTCCCAAATGTCTGTTCTGTTCTCCCCCCAAAATGTATAGCTCATCACGGAGTCGCAACCTCCCTAAGTTGCCATTCATTGTAACCCCTGTCCATCACCTCATCCTCGATGCCTTATTGGTTTGCCCAACCCCTCCTACCTTCTGTTCCCATTGGTTCATAAGATGCGTTCTCCTCCCCTAACAGTATCAGGCCTTGGATCTGCCCCCTCGCTGGAACTCTCCTCAGTGGAAGCACACGGCATTGGTCCCTCTCTTTTTCGGGCTCTCTCTCCCCCTCTGGTGCGCTGGCTGTCTCTGGCGTGCTTGCCTCTTTCTCTCTCCTGTGGGAGCCAAGCCCCCCCATCCCGGTGTGGGACCCCCAAATAAACCCCATGTAATCAACACCCTCAGAAGCTGTGTCGTGTCTTGCCTGCCTGCATGCTGCCATTAGCTGTTGCACGGCCAAGAGACTTCTGCCAAAGGCTCCAGAGAGGCTCTTGTGCCTCCCCTTCCTTCCTGGACCCTGGGTATGTTGCCCCCAGCCCCTGCAGCTGCTAGCCGGGCCCAAAAAGAGCAGGGGAACACAGCAGTACAGAAAGTTCCATTACCTAGAACAGTATTTCCTATATTATTGACACATTAAAATAATCAAAATATTTTGTGCATCTCGATGCCAAATGCTGCTTGTAGAAACTGCATATACTGAAACTCAAATAGTTTATATTGGGAGTACAAAAAAATACTCATTTGTATTTTCATGTACTTTCACAAGTACAGTTAGTTCACTGCTGGAAGAACATGCTTTGGAAGATAAGACATCTCACACAGAAATTATTTCTTGATATCCACCGCCTCTACCAGACCGCATTGGTCACCAGCTGCTACTTTTACATGGCTCTCTGTTATTCAAGAGGAAATCAGAGAATGAACTTAAGGATCTTTGGTGGCTACCAAGAACACAGAAAAAGATACTAATCAATCATTCCTTTAAACATCATCACTACTATTCAAATGAAGTGAAGGAAGAGCTTTTTTTTAATAAAAAAAAACCAAACACATATCTGAACCCTTCCAAATGTCAGGAATTCCAAGCACTTTCCTTATAACTGAAAAATTGTACCCACTCATGGTCTCTTCACACAGTCATTTCAAAGTGAAACTGAGTTCAAGGACATGCAGATGACACAGGGATATTTATTTGTCTACATTTTTGTCCTGAATTTACATGAAGTCCAATGAGCTGTACAGAACACCACAGAGAGGAATACATTGTGTACAAAATAATCTTACTGAAAAGAAATATATCCACATCTGCCTTTGTTCAGTTCCATCCTGCACAGACCACAAAATGACACAGTTCAGAGCAAATTCAGAGAAGTAAATTTTAAATAAGTGTTGAACTCATCTTACAAACAAGTTAACAGACTTAAAAGCGGACATGCAAGGGAGTCAAAGCACCTGCCAGGAAGGAGCTTTGTAAAGAACATAGTGCATCTCTCCCTTTGCTATAAACATTTCAGCAATGAACTAAAGGAGGCAGCAAGACTGATACTGTTAACCCAATAGAAGATTTTCTTCTAATTAGGAGTGAAGCTTAGCTTCCAAACTTAAGTAAAATTCAAAAGGTAGACAAAAAAAAAAATTATTTAGCCTATATCCCAACAATAATATTAGTCCTAAGTTTTTAGCATTAAGTTTCCAGGGCAGCCTGAGCATCACCTTGTATCACTGGATGGCTGAAAAGAAAGGAGGTTGCCAAGCCACTGGGACCCAGCTCCATGAGAACCTAAAACTGCAGGAGACCACATGGGTTATCAGGAGCATCTTTCACTGCAGGTAACCCCATTAATTAGTTTATGATAGGAATTAAGGACATGTACTGCATGACCTATTACAATATAAGCAGTATATAAGCATTTTGCCCATATAATGAAGGGAGCAAAAGTTTACTTTTCATATGTACTTGTAGGACTCCCAGTCAGTCACTTACCTATCCCAAGCCTCTCAAGGAGATGTTAATACTAAACTTTTTCCCAGCCTCTTCCCAAGTTTATGCAGGTCGTCAACTGTTCAAGGCAAGTATCCCTTACTAAGTTCATGCAGTTCCTGATACACATTGCTGATGCAACTGCAGTTCAGGTCTCTGGTCCATCTCTCCTTACTTTGTCACATGATGGAGTTTGTGAAAGACCTCGTGCCTCCTTCATGAAAGGAGCTAAACTGACTTTGCATAGTGCAGATGGGGAGCACCATCCTCATTACCTCAGAAAATGTCAGCCTGAGCAGCTCAAATTAAAAAAAATATATGGGATATATATATAATACAATATAATAAATATAAGCCAAGGTTGGTAACTATTCCAGGGATTCTAAATATAAGGCTAAAATAGTGCTGATTCTAATGAGTCTTTCAATGCTCTGACCTAAGACAAAAAATAAAATTTAAAAGAAACTTCAAGTACATGCTTACATTATTATTTCTTGTCTAGCAAAAACCTTAGATCACTTGTTTGGTTAAATACTGTTGAAATCAAGGGGACCTATACACACTCTTAAATTCACTCCCTACTGAGTAAAGCACCAGAGCATGTGCTATACATGCCCTTGGGAATTGGTGTCTCATGCTGCACACTCTCCCAAATATTTAGGCACATGTTTCGTTTTGTCACCATGAATACTTCCATTGGTAAACATGTCCATAGCTGTTAAAAGGAAAAAAGACCTGGAGCATTACTAAGGAGGAGATTTATCAAACAAATTACAACTGAAATATTGCATCTTTTTGTAAATTACAATCCCAGAGGTGAATGAGAAATTTCTCTATATGAAGAGATAAGAGTCAGAACTGTTAAGGTGAAAAATATACTACAGAAGTAAAGGAAGTTATTGCCACAGCTGACTAACAGAAAAGCAAATTTTCTTTGCTCAGCTTCCATATCTTTTCCATACTCACAGTTCTTTAATAGGGCATGTAAATCCAAAACAGCACAGTATTTGTATTTTTAATCCCACATAATTAATGAGCACTTTTCCCTCTTACTTCAATCAGAACCCCCATACAGGAAAATATAAGCCAATTGATGCCATATGTCCCTCTGAATTGTTATTCCAGATGTATTCCTTGTATTCCTTGGAGTTACAGAATTAAAGTTCCTTGAAAAATAACACATTCCTAAAAACTCAAATGAAGCAATGTTGAGTATAAAGTAGTTTATCAATATGAATCTGTTTTGATAATGTTCATTTCCTTCAGCATTTTTTCCTGTAACCTAAGTACAAAATAAAGGAACAATTTACCGATAACATATTGAATTGTCAAGATGTCCAAATGCACTTAGCTTTAGCTTTTAGCTTGAGATTTCTCTGGTCAGAATGGCTAACTAACACTTAGGCATTTGAGAACTAATGTTTATGTTTTCATTTCCATTAGCACAGAGTAACTTCACCCATAGTCTGAAGCAGTGGGATTTGATCAGAATGCTTGCTTTTAAAACACTGCAATGTTTCATTATCTTTTTCCCAAGCCTTGCAACAAAGAAAGAAATAAAAATGCACCATTTTAGTGGGAATACTTGCTTGACTGAAGGTTAACTGTGCTTTAAGTACTGCAAACAGAAAATCAGAAGTGGGGAAGGGAGTTGCAGCAATAGCTTTCCCACACTGCCCTGCCAACAACCTCAGCCTTGCTGGGCCATTTTCTCTAAGGGCTAGAAGTAATTAAGTTTCATTGCTAAATCAGTCTTGAGGCTGTCTTGAGCAGAAAAATCACTTATGCTTAATTGCATGCAGTGATGTGGTGAGCAATCCATTAGGCAGACTGCAGATACCAGTTTACTTTTTGCAGCTCTGCAGGATACTTATAAATGAAAGGTCATTATTTTATCCAAGCAGTCACTTGTATAATACATATTTCCTACAGAAAACAGTGGTACTTCAAAAAAAGCTCATATTTGAGTTTTTGCTGCATAGTTCTACTAAATATTATTTTGAGGGTTGCTGGCTTTAAAAGCTTGAGTTTCTGAAACTTAGAAACAATAAAACTGAATATTCATTCTACCATAATAAACATATGTTTAATAATTGTATCATAATTTTATCAATTACAGTACAAATATTTTTTAAAACAGTATATTTAAAAAACTAAATTGCACATCATTTTAATATAGAAACATAAATATGTAAAATAAATATGTAGTCACACACATCTGAACACATGCACTTGACCAGAAGAATGTTCTCCATGACCAAGAAACTCACAGACTGTTTGCTAATCAGAACCACATATTTTCACCTGATTCCATCAACAAAGAATTAGTTTCCATAAAATTGTAGCTGCCAGGAACAGATTTGTTTCATGGTCTAGAGTGGGAGAATTGTTCCAGCAGTTCATGCACCCTATCATTCCTGCTGCTGGCAGACCAGATACCTATTGCAATCACCTTGGTTCAGATATCAGTCAAGAAAGACAATATAATCCTTCCTAAATTATTTAATACTGTAAAAATATTACAATACATTATTAAAACAAACCAGTGCAGACTGTTATTAAAGAACTTGAGCAATGTTAATTTCCTTTAACACCCACTGTTCCTGATTCTTGAGTACCCACTCCTCAGCAGTGAGCAACAGCATTTGATCTTGCCCATAACAACAAATTCCTTAACATTCATAAAGGTATGTAAACATCTCAGACTAGACTGTTCTCCTGTTCTCATGCTGTTGTTTAGGTAGAGGTTTTTTAAGTTTGAAATCATTTCAGATCACTGGAGTATAGTACCAGTCTTACAGTGTCCAAAAAAGCCAGTTGTGCTCAGCCAGTAAGGATTGCAACCTGTCATGTGATGGAAATGCTCCAGAGTCTCTTCCTCCTGCCACCAAATAATGTCACAGCAGAAATACTGCACCCTGGTTTTAGTAGCAGTTTCCAAAGCTAGTAGTCAACCTCCCTACCAACAGTATTTTCCCATACCTTTACCTTTTGGAAAGAACAATAAAACCCCTAGCATTTATAAGCTGAAACTGCTTACCCTTGGTACTGTCATTTGATTTTTCTACAACTTAAGAAAAATGTAAGTAAAATTTAACTTTTATATAATATTAATCAAGTATATGTCCAATAAAAGTAGGATTATTCTAGTTTTATACCTATAGAAAAATGTTTGAAAATTTAGGTCATTATAAACATAGAGCAGCACACAGAATCACAACACAATTGTTTAGGTTGGATAGAATGGAAAAAGCTTTTTCACTGACTACAGGCACATTCATCTTTTTTTCAGAAACCCAAAAAAAGACATTTCAAACTGCATTTTGGTTTATGCAATCTGTTAACATACAGGACAATTAAAAGTTACAGAAGTTGTCTATTATTTCTTGGTTGTCTGTGTTCAATAATACTTTAGTAAATCTAAAGACAAGAAGCATAAGCACATGGACAAGACAAATAAAATTAATTGAATGAAAACACTGTTTTCCAAAAGGAATATAACATTCATTTAGCTGAAAATCATTGAATGTAAGTAACATTTACACTAAAATTAAGACACTCCTCCTTCAAAGTGACTGTTCAGCCTGGAGAAGCAAAGGTTGCATGGAGACCTCATAGCAACCATCCAGCATCTAAAGGGGGCCTCCAGGGAGGCCAAGAAGGGTTTCTTCATCAGGCACTGTAGTGATAGGACAAGGGGGAATGGCTTCAAACTAAGAGTACATTTGGATTAGTTGTTGGAAAGAAATTCTTTACTGTGAGGTTGGTGAAGGACTGGCACAGATTGCCCAGAGAAAGTGTGGATGTCCCATCCCTGGAACTGTTCAAGGCCAGGCTGGATGCGGCTTTGAGCAACCTGGCCTGGTGGAAGGTGTCCCTGCCCATGACAGGGGGGAGAAGGAACTAGATTTTCCTCAAGGTCCCTTCCAACCCAAACCATTGTATGATTCTGTGACATACAGCAGTGATTCAGTTGACACACATATATTTACACTGCAAAGTGTTAGTGAAAATGGTGTGCATTGAGACACTGGTAAAGCTATTCTTTCAACAACTTCAATCAAGCAACTTGCACAGAAACTGAGGAATAGTTATGTGTCTGCTTCTTAAAGCCCTAGAGGAATGTGAACAAATTCTTAGCTTTATCAGGTTAAGTATCTTCTTACAGTTGCCTATTTCTTCAACTCTTCCATCAGTATCAACACCACCAAAGTAAGAAAGAAGCATTATTCCAGCACCAAGCTCCAGCAGCACCTACTCTGCCTTTCCTCATGTATAGGAGTAAAAATCTCTCTATACATGATCTTTACTCTTGCAGAACAATGGAATTGCAGGGGGCAATTTTGGGGGCAGGTTTCAAGTATAAAGCAAAATGACAGCTTCATTCCAAGGCCATGACATAAAAGACTAAAAAAAAATAGATTGGGAGCTAAATATATTTCCTTACATTTAGCTTTGTTGCCATAATTATTTATTGTCTACTTTTACCATGCACTCACTGCTTTGCTGATGCAAAAGAGTAAGAAATCTGAAATATACAGGCTAATTACTAAGAAAAAAAAAAAGATAAGTCTTTAAAATAGGTAACTCCTTTCTTACTTTATTCTCTGCCAATACATTCTTGGTGAAACACCTGGCAAATACCTCTGGGCACAATTTAATTTCCTTTTTAGCCTTGTGTTTCACTTAATTAAGGGAAGTTAAGACTATTCTACAATAAGTACATCTCATGATCTTGCACTAAAGAAAATTACAATAACAATAATGCCAAGCATAAATGCTTAAAGTACTAAATCCTATAGTTCCACTCTATGAAAAATAGACAGACTGTATTTTTCATACACTTAAAAGAAAAATACACATTAATAGATATTATTTCTCTTTTCTTTTGAAATTCAAGTTCTCTTGAGTTTCCAAATTTGTGTGTCACTTTTCTTTGGTGGTACCTCTCCATATGCTGAAATGTGTAGCCACTCTCCTACTTTCAGATATTTCTACCTTATATGTACACTGGACATGATTCCTACAGTGCATTAATTTTTCACATTCCCTAACAAATTAACTCCATCACTACTCTTTAAAATTATTTGGAGCAGGTCAATACTCTATCAAGGCTCGAGATGATTTTTAGTAAGAAACAGACTATCCCTAGGTAAAGAAAAGTTCTTCATATTCAGCTATGGTTTTAAGACAAATTTTCCTTCTTCTTCATGATTAAAAATTAATTTAAACCCTTAGACCATTCAAAATGGATAACCCAGGGCAAGCTAGACAAATAACATCTTCACACAATGGAACACATGGCAAAATCAGCACTGGAACACTGTACACTGGAACACCTCAAAGGCAATCTGCTGGTTTCCCTCCCCAGGGTTCAATGGCATTCTCAACCTCTCTCTCTCCCCCCAATCAAGCTTTAGTTTTCACTGCATTTAATCACAAGAATTATTTACTTTTGACTTACTTCCAGATAACATAGATAAGGTGTACCAATCTTTGGCAATTAAATTACCTTTGAACTGTTACCCATTGTGACCTGCCAGAAGGATTTTCCAGACTCCAGTACTACTTTAAAATACTTCTGACACATATGCCCCAAACCCAAACGTTAGGCCAAAGGACTATAAAACAGTTCCATTCTTGTGGATACATTTTATCCATTTGCTTCTTCTTTACAAGAAGTTATAAAAGACAGGCTCCATACTACTTCCAAAATAGATTTCACTAATGAGAAAGCTATAACTATGTATGCCAATAATTTAAGTGAGTTATTAATTGATGGTTCAGAACACGTGATAGGATACCTTTTTAATTTTAATTTTTAAAACATACTTCTTTTGAAAAAGCTAAACATTAAAGTACAGATTATTTACTTAGGACAGAGAGAAGGGACCTCACTTTACAAGAACAGGCACTCAGACCTGCCTGCAAACAATTCCTACACCTTTCAAATATAAGTGGATAATTATAAGAGAAATTAATACTGAAACCTACTGGCACTTTGGATCTTACATGACATTCAGAAATGTGGTTTGGTTAAATTAAATTTACACTATTTTGCAACATAATAAATTTTAAAAATACACGTTTTCTGTGTGCCAGCAACTCTAAACCAGGACAGGAAAAAGACGATAAGATCCAAGAGACTAACAATCCTAGGACTCCTTTATATGGAAAAGGGATTATCATTTAGTGAATACTTAGTTCCATGTCATCCTCACATTACTTAACTAAATATGATGAGAGATGTCATAATATCTCTTTTGAATCGCTTCATTGGCAAGAAAAATTTACCAAGTTCCTTCTCATAAAAAATAATTACAGTTACTGTTAATAATACAAAAGGTTCATGTCTATATGACTTTAATCCCACAGGTGAGTTTCCAGGAGTCTAGACTGCACTCTATGCTTGGCATAGTGGACTGGGAAGAAAAAGGGCAAGGAAAATCTGAGCTGGCAGTAATGTCACTTCAACTATGTACCCTCCTTTCCAAGGTTCTTTTAGTATGTCTGTGGAACAAAGAGTGCTGCATGAAGGAGTGTTTCATATTGCTCTTCCCACTGTTCCGTATTCACTTGTAAAAATATTAAATAAACCACATCTTCAAGATCCTTACTGATCCCCTTGTTAAATGTTTAGCTAAATGTGGTATCTACACATTACCGATATCAACTATGCACGCAAATCCACAGAAATTATTTTTTTACAGATATCTGGGCTAAAAACTTTGCACTTCACCTTACTGAATTTACAGAAAGCGCACAGAAAGGCGAAATCTCTTAAAAATAGCTTTAAACAAAAACAAAGACTTGTCTTCGTCCAACAAAGTCCTCTTTCAAGCATGGGTATGTACTGCCATAACAATACATACAGCTACATGTATTGCACTGCAAGGCAGTAAGCCATTTTAGGCTAGAAAAACTTACATTTGTATGGTAACAGCCACAGAGATCATGCATGGCTGGTATCAGTCAGGGCTCTCTGGGAATCATAACTCTACCACTAGATGTGTTGGCTATATCAGCCTATGTATTTCATGCATTTTTTACATTTAAGGGTTCCACTCTCTTAGCTTATCACTCTCCTCCTTCTCTCTGTGGATTCACTTCCCTCATGTACAGGGACTGAGAACACCAGTGCTGTGAGCTCACTGTCGTAACCAGATCTCTCCTTGTTGTTCAATATCTCCACAGGATATACACATCCTGCATGACCCACTGGTTCTGGTAAACCACTGGCACTATGTGAATAAAATTTCCAGTAAAATTTTGGAAGTTCTCTCTCTCTCTTTCTGTGCATGGTCACCAAACTGATCTTAGCTTGTGCTAAATGTATTCTATTCTGCTGCCTTGCACTCAGTGACTCCTCACAGCCCGTTGCTGCCAACCCTTCCTCCTCCTTACAGCTCTCCCTTGGGGGCTCGCACACAGCCATAGAGGCTCCAGGGAATGCAGAACTGGAAAGCACAAACAGTCAGCTCTGAAGCAGAAGCCTCCTTGTATTGCTCTTCTCTCTCATTTCAGTAGACCGGCTATTGCTGCTCTTATCTCCTCAACCCCATCATTGCTGCCACACCAGCCAGCACCCACAGAGACAGCTGGCCTGACTGGAAGAGACTGGGCACTATGAGGAACTGATGGCAGCAGATCTGAGCCTCTTGCATGAAGGCCAGAAGCAGAAGAAACAGCTGGAGATGATCTCTAGGTGGTTCATTTGGGCTCCCCAAATGAAGCTCTCAGCAATGCCAACCCCCGGCTCTCAGCCTTGTGTCATTAATGAAATGCATATTAAGATATCCAGATAGAAGCACAGCCATGGGATTTGGTGAGATCACATCTGCTCCCACAGTTTTTGGATCATTTGGGAATCAGCTAGAGGTGGTAACAGAAATGAGTAAGGCTCTGCCTCATGCTCCACCCCCACAACAAAATAACTGATAGGAATAACTAATTAACAAAAACAACAACACTGTATCCTGAGAATGAATTGCGCTTCTAGGTTTGATTCCTTCCTATGGATGCTGCTACACTTAACACCACCCAGGAGCAAGAGAACTGCTGAGAAGAATCTACAGGAACCTCTATGATTAATATTCCACAGTTAAATAATTTTTGGCATAATAATAAGTAGTAGTAGTAGTAGTAGTATTTATGCACCCGATTTTGATAATTAGTTTTGGCAGCATAATTATCTAAACTCTCAACAGTGATTTTATAAACCACATACAAAACTAGGAAGACCAAACCTGTACACCCTCATTTTTAAATTTCTTCAGGAATAATAAATGAAAAACATAAAAACCATAAAAATTCTCTATGCATAAAGGCCTGGTAAGGCCAAATGAATGAGGAAATGTAGAAAGGAGAAATAAAAAGGGATTTCCAGTGGACATTCAATATTATAACTTATAAATCCACCTGATGATGATGATAACTGGATCATAATGGACAGCTTTTCATGCATCCCGTTTGGCCTATAGAATAAATGTTTGCACATTAATCTGTTCAGTGTACAGACAGAATAATGTCATTGTTTAATTAATTAAAAACAAACAGGTATGACTTTTGCCTTCTAACAGTAAACAGTTTTAACCTCTCTCAAATTTTAAATGGTGTTACATTTTTAAGCTCTGATGTGAAAGTTGAACAGCACTTTTGCACATTTGGACTGCTGCCTCCGTATTTTGCAATTTCAATGTAAAAAGTTTCTCTGTTTTGATTTTTACTGCCAAATTCACACTTCTGAAACAGAATACAGTCAACTTTAGTTCATATTCAACATATTCATTATTTTCTGGTTCCCTTTCTACTTATCCACTGTGCAAACATCCAGCAATTTCTTGGAAGAGCAAAAAAAATTGTAGAAGGACTTGATAATTATATGTTTCTTCTGGAAAAAATAGTTTCATTTGAATAATGTAATTTCTCATTTTCAGACTAAGTAAATTATAATTACACAATGGAATTTAATGAAAAGATCTCTCTTGAGTGAAAACATTTTCTGCTGCATAGAATCCAACAAAAATACAAGTGAGAAAAAAAGGTATTTTTTCATTTCTCCTGCTGCCTTCTTACAAAAAAAGCCAATTCTGGGCCATTATTAAATGTTTTATCTAGATTAGCCTTAACTGCATTTCCACTGAGGCCCCAGGAATACCTCAGAAAAAGTATCACAGGACACCATACACACACATGAAGTTTGCTCTCTCACACTTCCTTTTTTGCTACCCATGGTTACATCTTCTCACCACTTATGTTGATGCTTCTCCTCTGGTTGTCTCTAGCCTTTGAGGTGGTTTAACTGATAAAAGATCAGAAGGAATATTTGAAGAAAAAAGTGGAATTCTTTTCTGCCTTATCAGTGAGTTAAACTGGCTCAACAGAAGATGCATCAGATTCAGAAATTACTAATATCACTCACAACAGACATCACTACGTCTGCAGTTGTCCCAGTATTTGGGACTGCAAACAGAACAATTTGTTACACTTTAAAAAGAACCCCATAGTTTTATTTTTCCATAATTCAACCACTGACTGGGTAACTACATGAACCGATGGGGCAACCTGGTCATTAAAACATAGAAAATTAAGTACCCTTCACTGAAAGAAAAATCTAACCAGGGAATTTGGAAGGGATGCACATATTCAGTAACTAACACTTCTGGAAATGGCATTACATTCTTCTGTGGAAAATAGCAGAAACAAAATTCATAGAGGATCCACATATTCAGAAAAGCTAAAACTACAGACAATGGCAGGACATAATATCTCAGGTACATCTTCAGATACTGACACAGAGATACATTATTTTGTCACAAAAAAGAGATTAAGGCAACTTCATCAGCATAAGGAACATTTCACAGCACAGCTGGGATTCCAGGGTCAGTGGAGGTCAAGACTGAACGCTGTGCCTCTGATAAGAGTTTTTCACAAACTTATTAGGAATTTTATCAAAATATTACCATGAAAAAACACGGAGGTTTCTAACACTGGAAAACCCCATACATTGTAGCATCCAGATGTTGCAATGCCCAGATCATTCCTCATTTCCACTATCATGACCGACTGTAGTATTTTAATTTTTAAATAAAATTCAACATAAGTATAAATGGCATCAACTCATATTGGAGATACTTAATCATCAGCGTTCAAAACCGTGTTGACCAGATATAAAACAGTACAAAGAAGGGAAAATAACATTTACTATAAGCAGTAGCATGTATGAGCAACTTAATATTAAAATACATTTATCCTCTTTGGAATAATTAATGTATTAATACTTTGTATATTACACAAAGTTACTATTTCTTGAAAGGACCAAAGGATGAAGTAACCTTTTCAGAGCTATCCAGTAACAAATATTGACCTCCTCGGAATTTCTCTTGATTTGACAATCTTTAATAGAGAAAATTCAGTGAAAAAACTAGATGCCAGCCCTTGGCACAGCAGCTGAAAGGCTCTCTTGAGCCATTTCTATCATAGAAGTAATGATAGACACAAAGATTAAAATAGAGTGTTCTTTGAAAAACATTTCATTTCTGACTGGGCAGTATTTAAGTTCCTGTTCTCCTTTAAAAAAAATACTGAAATGTAGGTATGCAAGTTATATATAGTCCAGCTCTCTTCACTTACCTGAAGACAATATGACTTCCAGGAATTTATAAAGCACTATATTAAAAGCATTATATCACACATAAATAAGAAACAAAACAAACAAAAAAAAACCCCAAACATATTTAGCCTTACTTCTCCATGTCTTAAAGGTGTGATAGCTCCTCTTGCTACCGCCATTCGGAACAACGTTTCTGTGGCCTGCATCAACAAACACACAGACAAATTTGTTATGAAAAAAACAGACAACACAGCTCACAACAATTTGTTTCAACTTTTATAACATTTTTTTTATATTTTCTGCTGCCTTCTAGCACCTATTTTACAATTGAATTGCTTCAGGAACTCCTTTAGAAAAACCTGCACAGTTTAGGCAAGTGTTTATTGCAAGGTGAGACATATGGAGGATTTTGGTCTTGGCCTAAGTAACCACTTAAGCAGTACCTGATCCCTCAGGCAACACTCACTGCTGTTCCAGAAGAATATTTGAGCAGGTCAGAAATGCTCAGGCCCAGATAATTGTCCTCCAGAAGTTGTCAGGTAAAAATGGGGTACTATGGAAAAAATAGCTGTGTGGTATTTCACAACTCATGGAACTTACTTTTAAATTTTCTGTTTAACAATATACACTTAAATTGACAAATGAGTAAGAAAAAATAGTACAGTGCAGCACTTTTCCTAAAAGCACCTGAGCCCCTCTTAACTCTCAGTAATGGTGGGATTACAAAACACAACATCGTCACATGCAAATGGCAGGGAACACAAATTTGGGGAAAGCTTTAATCTTTAATTAGGTTGAATACCTTTCTATGTTAGTTGCCTCATCCTTTCTTTAAACTAGTGAGACAATTGGCACATGCTTCTGATTCAGATATAGGTTACTGGCTTAAAACAGACTTTAATAGGTTCTGTACCACCTATCTTTCTACAAGCTGGTTGGAAAAAGGCATGAAAAAAAATCACAAGTTACATAAATTCATGGATTGGCTCATCAGCATAAACATGAACAGATTTGTTTAAAAAACTTGTTTCCATAGCAAACAGTGAAGCTGGTTTCAATTTCAACTGTAAAAAAACATGGTTTTAATATCTGGTTCTAATTAAAAAAATACCCTGACATTTAGGGATCTATGTTAAGGAGTAGTTAGCAGGCTATTTGGAAAAAAAAAACCAAACACAAAACAACAAAACAACCACATTTAGAAAGTTTATAAATAAAAGCATTTTGCAGTAGCTGATCATCTTTCTAAACAGTGATTTTTAAAAAAGCATCTCAGTGCTTCCATGGTTGCATGATTTGCTAAGTTACCACCACCACTACCTTAAGACAGCTGTATCTGAATAAATGTGATATCGAAGACATCTCTTGAGATTAATTTCTCAGTCTTCCTGGAGACAGATTAAATGGGGTTTACTCTATCCTACATAATTTTCTGCAGAAAATAATAAAATATGGTTTAATTACCTTATGTTCTCCCCACACACCTGTAAATAAATATGTGCACTCCAGAACACTGGGCTGCAAAATCTATTACTTAATTTACATCCACAAGGGTGCAGGCAGTGCTCCACTGTGATTCTGCTCCTTGAACCTTTCTTCTCTGAGAGATGAACTGAACTGCACAGAACCTTTCGTATTTCACAAAATTGGCTTCTTTCGCCAATATTTTTGGGGATATTTCAACCCAATTGAGCATTCTGTCAATACAGCTAAGCAGCTTCTGTTTCTTTTGAAAGCCACTGGTGTGTGCGATGACTTTCTTATCATATCTACTAGTAAAAGATCTCTCTTAGTACACTTGTATTCACCTTGTTAATGCCAGATGTCAAAACCATTCAAAAACAAGGAAAAAATCACAGCAATAGCAAATACTTCGGACGTCTTCCTATGGGCCACCCTTCACTAAGATTAGCACTACAAACACAGCTTCCCACTTGGCATGGTGGGATGAGGCCACCTATAGCCATTTACTGACAGTGACAAGGCTGAAGAAAGAGCTATTGGAGGTTCTGGCATGCAAAATCCAAGAGGAGACTTAAAGTTCACCTTTCAAAACAGGAATTAGGTAAGCTTTAATGTGAGGGAGGTGGACACTGGTAGTTAATAGTTCAGGTCTGCATTCTTTCGAGGAAGCAAACTAGGTGTGAACATGTGGACATTTGAGTAAGGCCAGATCATATAAGGAAGAAGAGCATGATGCAACCATTCAGAGTTTTTTAACACCTTCACAGCGCCATAACATCACACAGACTAATGATAAAAGTAATCAGCCAGCAAAATTTTGCCAGTCTTAAAATTTATCTGTAACAATGCTGTTTTTGCAAAGCTTCCACACTGTCTTCAATTTTTATCTTTTTCCCTTCTGCCCTGCAAAAGCAGAAACAAACAGAATCGTACTGGAGCATGCCCAAGGAAGGGCAGCAGCCATGGGAAAGGGTCTGGAACACAAGTCTTAGGAAGAGCAGCTGAAGGAGCTGGGGGTGTTTAGCCTGGGGAAAAGAAGGCTCAGAGGGGACCTTATCCTTCTCTGCAACTACCTGAAAGGAGGCTCTCACCAGGTGAGGGTCAGTTGCATTTCCCAGGTAACAAGTGACAGGACAAGAAGAAATGGCCTCAAGTTGCACTGGGGGAGGGGTTTAGATTGGATATTAGGAAAAGTTTTTTCCTGGAAAGGATTGTAAAGCACTATAACACAGGCTGCCATGGGAAGTGTTTGAGTCACTATCCCTGGAGGTATTTAAAAGATGGGTCAACGTGGCATTTGGCAACATGGTTTGGTGATGGACTGGGCAGTCTGGATTAATGGATGGACTCTATGACCTTAATTGTTTCAACCTAAACAATTCTATTATTCTGTCTGGTCCTGCTCAGATTCCCTTGAACCAGCTTGTATAGCCCATTTTCAGCATCTCAAAGACTGGAGGTCTCACAACCTCTCTGATCAACCTTTGTGAGCATTTCACAACAACATTTTAAGTGGCAAGCCCACAAAAAAAATGCAATTTACAGATGACCTGTGAATTCCTTCTGCTTCCCAAAGAAAAACAGCCCAATTCCTCAAATTCTTTTTAAGTGGGGGAAATGCTTTGTGCCAGCCAAGTGGAAGGCTATCCTGCAGTTTCTAGCTGTGACAAGCCAAGACACAAGGAAATCCAAAAACACAGAACATCCTGCTGGCATTCAAGCTGCACATGTTGGATATGGAAGAATAAGCATAAGGGTGGAGAAAGTCAAAATATATGCGAACGGCTTTTTTTTTTTTTAATGTTAGAGACAAACTCCATCATACATAATGCTCCATAAAGAAAAGAGGAAAAAAAAAAAGCTGCATGAAGCTTTTATACCAATATAAAAACAACAATATTCTTGCATACTTCATATACTTTCTAAAATTCTATTTATGATAGTATCTTGCTGAGAGCAAAAGGATGCCTACAGGACATCAAATCTACTTTGACTAAAAATCCAGTTTACTGAACACATCTTGCCTGATATATTCTTGGGATGTAATTTCAAATATACCAAAGTTACCAGTATAACAGTCAATATTCATGCTGCAAAATACTTGCATACAACTAGTTTCAATACAGACTAAGTCTATTAAAGACACTTGAGTTCAAAGGATCTAATTTTAAATGTGTTATTATTATTTAATATGTGTTAAATGATATTAAGTATATTGAAATGGAAAGTTTATCTCATTTAATTAAATCTGCTAAAAATATGCAGAGTATTGCTCTGTCACAAATAAAACCAGTCATAGCTGTCCATTTAAGAAATAATACTACTATTCTCAGAGAAACTGCTGACTAGGAATTTATTAATTTTTAACTGTTTTTCTCTAAATATTACAATATAGCAATATTGTAAAATCTGTAAAATCAGATATTTTAGAAAGCGGTAAAAACTTGAGATTTATCTGCACTCAATTGATTGTGAAAAAGTCTTTTACTCAGCCATGGGAGTCAGAAGTTCATAAGAAAGCAAATTGTCAACACATGGTTTTAGTGATCTCAGTGTGAAATAAATGTGTTGCCAAGTGATTGTTACTGAATCCTAAAATTGTTGCTCCTTATACAGAATGTGTGGTGTGTTACATTATACGTGAGGGGAAATGGCAGCCCAACATAAGCTACCACTCTGCAACGCCGTGCAAGCTCTAATGTCACCTCCAGACAAAGATGACCAACTGTTCCCACCCCAACAAAGCAGTTGCTTCTGATCAAATTCTTTGCAAGTGAGTAAAAAAAAAAAAAAAAAACAACTTGTATGAAGCAGAACTAAAGTGGAAGATAATTGTGCATTATTGATGGAAATGATAGGAAAAACAGAAACACTGCATTAGATTCCAGATGTCTTGAATTTTCTAGGTATTCACAAAAATAAAATGGTTTCACATAATACTTCATCAGAATAGTTACTGTTTTACCAAAGATAAAAACTGCAAATCCAAGCAGTGAAGAGATTGATCACACAAGTTAATGAATTTAGAAATGCACACTTTTTCATCACCTGACAATTTTTGGCATCTACTTCTATATGTGACTTTAAAAAACCGAAACAAAACAGAAAAAAAACCCCAATTGTATTAAAATGAAAATGGTGCAAATCGTTGATAAGAATAAAAAGGATGGAATACCACAAAAGACATTTTTTCACTCCTGTTAGGTTTGCTGATCTCGGATACAATAGCTAGCTGATAGCTCTGGCCTGTAAAATCTGTGCTTCTTCATGAAAAGTAAATTACATGGAAAAAGGGTTTTGACAGTCTACCCAAAATCTTAAATCACAATCTTTCAACTTGATTATATATGAACTATTACAGCCTTTATTAGCTACCGATCACACAGCTTTTGAAAACAAGAATGAGTGCTAGAAAAAAAGATCTGGTGAGATTCAGAAGCAATCATGACTAAGAAAACAAAGAAGTTTCTGATTTTTTTTTTCCTGAATTCTGTCCACAAAAAGTCAAACAAAAAGCAAATGTCTGCATTTAAACCTTACTCAAGATGACAGATTTAACTGAGAAGCTTAATATTGTTACAACTTTTGATGAAACTACCACAATACCAAAATAGAACGCATTGTCATCCTATACACTTTATAAAGTATATTAAAATACAACACTGAAGCTGAACTGAAGCTTTTAAAAAGACAGATATGTAAATTCCTACTCTCTGAAAAACCATAAAAAGTACAATTAATTCCACTGTACAGATGTGAATTCTGTATAACTTCAAAGTTTAATTTGTTGAATGATTGAATGTCTCTGCCTTCATTACTGAACTACTGGAACCTTATTTGTTCAATGAGTAGATCAGCCTATATTTGACATCTGTGAGACACAAGCTCTTTCCAGTCTCCCATTAATAAATAATTTCTTACCTTTACCTTCAATAAAAGTAATTTAGCTGTAAATTCTTTGATAACTAAACAATTTAAACCCAATGATAAAGCATATTTTGCAGGGTTCATATGAAAGCCTTTTATCCGTTTTGCAAAACATCTTTAATTTTTTCCCAAATTCAGCTTTCAGAATGTGTTGCACCAAACACACACCTCTGCATCCCATAATACTTGATCTCCCTCTCCTCTGGTTACTTACCCGACAAACAAAGCACATGTCTGGCCATGTATCTTACAAGGAAAAGTACTACATGGAAATGTTCTTCTTTCTTAAATAATAAACATGTGTTGATTCCCTAACAAGAGGTCTGAGAGATGTGCAAAACACGTCACTAATGTGATGTTTGGAGATGTGCAAAACACATCATGAATACAGCATAAATAAATCAGTATTACAAGTAACAAGACTAACAGCATAGTCACTTTTTTTGATTTGTCTTGCTCATTCCTGATAGCATTTGCAGATTTATCATATACAGGTTCAAATTTACACATCATTCAGTGTAACTTCTATTCCATTTACAAATTCCGTTTGCCCATTGACCTAAATGTGCACTTTCAGGGTTAATAAATTACCTTATGAATTAATTTACCTCTACTCTCTACCTAACTAAACTATCCTGATCTTCCTTCCTGCTGCAGTCCTGCTCAGGAACCTCAGCCTCACCTTAAAAAGCTTTATAATTTAAAATTGCAAAACACCTGCTCAACAAATGAACCAAGCATGGAAATAATCACACTATATATGCTGCTAAGTGGATGAAATAAAAGCATTTCTACGTATTTATCTTTATCTGAACCCAGTAGTCTGCATTGTGGTATTTGTAACATTTGCCAAGACCATGATAATTGCTTTTCTTCTCCTGACTTCTTCTCTACCTGTTTTTCTCCCTTTCCTTCCTCCCAGCCCCCTCTCAAAAAATGCTTGGTATTTACATTGGGATTCCTGGTCCCAGCCTGTAACTGACTTTCACCTTTTTCTAGTTTTCTCTGCACAAAGGATTGAAGGGCTCAACATTGCAATTGACTAAGTATCAGGAAGTCAGGAAAAAAAAAAAAAAAAAATCCGGCAGTATAATGCTCATGAACTGAATTACCCACAAATCAGGCCAGCAGCCAGCATGGAAAACTGGAGAAATAGACCATTTAATCTCCTCTGCATTGACAGAGATGCCAGAGAAAGGAGGTCCAAGCAAGCCTGCCCCACCATCATCATGGAGCAGAGGTTTCTGCAGCTGAGAAATGATCTCCTGAAGCCAACTAAAACCTTCCTTCTTTCCAATCACACAGCAGAAGGACAGCAAACAGCTGCAAACCAGCCTGCAGAAAGCACATGACAACTGTCAAACCTGGTTTTGATTAGTAATGCTGCCAGAGCAGAAAAGAGTGGCCAAAAGACCAGTTTGGCCACATCAGGAATATACAAGCACATTTGCTTGTACAGTCAGTGACCCCCACCCCCCCCACCCCTGGAATTAGGGGCAGTGCAATCTTCAGATATTCATCTCCAAAATGGTGAGAAAGAGCACTCATCATGCTCCATCTTTCTCTATCCCATTTGAAACTGATCCATGGAGAACTTTGCTGCTGCCTGGCCAAATGTTGCTGAAGAAACAACACACAGAAATAGCAGGTCTGGCAAGGCTTAACGGAGTCACCAAGTTTTTAGGATAAAAGGGTAACAACTGCCCTGAGTCCAGAGCTTTAAGAACTCCAACACTACACAGAATCATTGAATGGTTTGGGTTGGACAGGACCTCTAAAGACCATCTAGTCCAACTCCCCTGGCATGAGCAGGGACTGCTTTGACTGAACCAGATTGCTCAAAGCCCTGTTCTACTTGGCCTTAAAGACTTCCATGGGATGGGGAATCCACATGTCAGAACAAACTGTTCCAGTGCCTCATTATCCTCACAGCAAAGAATTTCTTCCTTGCATATGATCTAAACCTGCCCTCTTTCAGTTTAAAACCATTGACCCTAGTCCTGTCACCACAGACACTTGTAGAAGGTTTGTCCCCATCATTCTCTTAAGTCTGCTTCAAGTACTGAAAGGCTGCAGTGAGGTCTCCCTGGAATCTTCTCTAGGCTGAACAACCACAACTCTCCACCAGTCTGTCTTCGTAAGAGAGGTGCTCCAGCCCTCTCATCATCTTTGTGGACATGTTCCAACAAGTTTGTGTCCTTTTAATGTTGGGGACCCCACAGCTGGACACAGAACTTCAGGTAGGGTCTCATGAGAGCCAAGTAGTGGGACAGAATCCCCTCCCTCACCCTGCTGCCCACACTGCTTTGGATACAGCCCAGGGTGAGGCCAGTTTTCTAGGCTGTAAGTTCACATTCCCAGATCATATTGAGCTTTTTATCCACCAACAGCCCCAAGTTCTTCTCTCCAGGGCTACTCTCAATCCATTCTCCTCTCAGTCTGTATTTGTGCTCAGGATTGCCCCAACCAAGGTGCAGCACCTTACACTTGGCCTTGTTGATCACCCTACACTTATTGCTACATCTTTGCATGTACATCCATTTCGACTCTTTGCTGTGACTTAATAAGCACCTCACCCCCCTCATCCTAAGAGCACTGGCAAAAGAAAGACAGGTGAAGAAGTCCAGAAGACAAGGTGTGTGACATGGCAACAGGCACCAGGATGATCCTGTAGAATTAATTCCCAAGCTATTATAAATAAGTGAAGCTAAACTCTTCTGCCACACAAGTTAAAGACTGAGGTGAGCTTTCATGGTCCACATTTAGTTCCTCGGTGAGTTATTGGGACAGCAGAAAGCAAAATCAAAAGATCCTTGATCTCTCTTCTTCACTCTAACCCCTGAAACCCACCAGCAAGCTATTCCAGCAGCCTTGGATCTTGAAACAGACATTCATTATGGCTGGTAAATTAATGAGAGCTGCATATTTAGACATCTTTATTTCATATTATTCAAACACATGTCATGTCCTGCAATTCCAGACTAATTTAAACAGTCATTTACAATTCCTTTATCTGCCTTCATTTACCAGAATTTCTCGTTAGCATGAACTCTGAGCGGGTTCAGTTCAGTACTTCAGTACATTCCCTACAAGTTTTACAAGATTTACATTTAATGTGTTTCACAACCAGGGCCCTTTTTCTTTAGGGGATTACCTCACCTTTTACATTTCCCACTGGTAACAATTTTAAGTAGTAGCTCTCTGTATCTGCAAATGGAACAAAAATTTCTTTGTCGCAATGGGTTTGTTTCCACGTGTTGTGATTTACTCACAGTGTTATGCACTACCCTAGTATGAACCTAATCCAAAAAACTTTTTCAAACTAGTGATTTATCATGACCACAGTGTAAACAGTACCATAGATTACATTGACTTTGAATGAGACAACTAATTTCCCAAATTCATTGTTTAAACACGTATATGTCACACAATCTTTCAGAACTAATTAGAAACAGAACACACAGGTTAACACTACTTCATTTTTGGGGCATCTTATAAAAATGCATCCCTACTCTGCCTAGAAAAGTTTTACTAATGATAGACAATGGCTAAATTGCTTTTGAGGAAGAGTATGTCTGTTCTGGTGATGACCTAACAGAAAACTGTGGGGTTTTTATCCTATGCTCTTATCTATAAAAACAATTAACTAAATCAGATGCTGATTGAGATTGAAACTACTCAATACAAAATAATCAACAAGAAAATTCTGAAAATCATATGCTATATAGGAAATGGTAATTAACTACCAACATAATGTAGCATTCAATCATTTTTCAATCAACTTTTTTTCTTTTCAGGAGAGCTATAAATTTCATTGCTTAGAACAATATTTTGAGAACTGGCGGAAGAACTGGTCAAATGCTTCCTGTTCTCAAGAACACTGTTCTTATTTTGGCCATGAGTAACTAATAGAAACCTTCGCTTATGGGCTGCACAACACTCAGAGTTTGCAAGTGAAGCTGTTGCAGACAAACTGAATGAGCAAGAATTCTCCTTCCCAAGCATTTTTCCTCAAAATTGACACATCAGTCCCTCCAGCATCTAAGACTCACCCTTCTCTGCCAAGCAGTGCAAGGCCCATAGCAAAGCATACATGCATGCTGTTTTCTCTAGGAGCAGGAAATTTTTGTCACAAGACCAATCTCAGGAGGAAGCCACACTTCTCCTTCACATACACTCTAAGAAGAGCCATGTCTACCTTCAACATTAAGGCTGTTGACAGAAGCCATGGTGCAGCTGTACTCCACAAGCCCTGCTGCATTATACACATGTACAACAGCAAATAGTAAAATCTGTCAAATCTGCTCAAACAAAAGGTATGAGAACTCACCACCTCTAATTTTATACCTAAAGAATTCTAAATGTACAAATCTGTAGGATTTACCCATGCATAGTGTAACTCTAAAACACTTCTGCTTCTCTGTCATGCCAGATGGATACTCCTCCTTCTTGCTCTTGAATGTTTTGCACAAAGGGAAAGTCTGACCCTGCCATGGATGAATTACTGCATCCAGCCCAGCCACATGACCAGAGGACAAACAGCAAATGTCAAAGCAGAAGACAGCACCTCTACAGCAAGCTGAACTAATAAAATGCCCTTAAAAATCAAGGCATGAGCCAGACTCGGACTCAAGCCACCTGAGATGAAATTGGCTACAACCTCCATATCCTGAAACACATTAGATCCAGAGAGGATTTCAGTCAGAACTGCTTGACAACATTGCAGTCACCAAAATTACTGTAGTAAATTGACTTCAATACTATGAAATATTTTTGCCTTGTGTACAATGATTTGGTAATTGCTGCCAACTAATTTTGTCACCCTAACAATAATGGTTTTGTGTACAGAAAAAAGTACACTCAAGAAATATGGGACTTGATTTCTACTTTCATGTGTGGATTGTCTTAGGAGATATAAGACTTTCATCAAAATTCAGAAGGTTGCTATAGACAGTGGCAAAAGAAGGAAATGAAGCTACATGGTAATCAATGCCAGGTCGGTAAAACCCCTCTCCTCTTTCTCTAAAACTTGGGAGGCAAATCACAAGGAAACACAATGAGATTATTGGTAAAACCAGTAGAATGCAGAAAAGGAGGGCCGGATTCTAGCTTTTGTTTTTCTTATCTGACATGAGGCAAGACAACTGAAACACAGATGTTTCTTCTGTAAATAGGCAGTGTGGCCTTTTTCCCAAGAGTGGGAGACCCTCAATCAAGAGATCCTAAAAATCTGCTCGATGATACTATCATGGAAATTGCCCATCCAGAAGAGGAATAATACTTTTCACTTACCTCCCAAAAGCCATAAAGAATATTGACTTAGTTATTTCCCTACATTGTCCTGAGAACTTACAAAACAATTACGATTCCAATGTGGTAAAAAATGTAACTGAAGAAATTTGGAAGTAGTCAAGGACAAATGCCTCAGCTTTCTAGCACTGAATCAAGTTATTGAATACTTTTTGAACACAATCCAAATAATTTTATGATTCTACTTCTTATGCAAAAAATGGTCACCATATTTGCCATTTAAAAGCTGACTCATGAGAATAAATTTTAAGAGACTGTGAAGTATTCACAGACTGCAGGTGAGGCACATCAGGGAAACCCCAATGGAGGAACTGATAACCTGTATTTTATGGAACTTTTGAACACACCAATAGTTACAGTTATGAAACTGAGCAGCTGCTAATCTGCAAGACATTATAATCTTTTATTGGGAATGAGCAATGCTCCCAAGGAAAAGACAGTAACTGCATAGTTAAAGGCCACTGATTCAGATCACAGGAGGCACTACCAGTAGTACTGCTAGGTTTACCAAATCAGAAACTGCACCATGGCTGTGAGCTAGTCCAAGTGAAGTAGAGCTGTAGCACAACACTGGGAAGGCAATGAGGAGATGGCTTAAAGTTCAATTCAAATATAGCTCGAAGTCTTGCTTGCTTCCAGCCTCAGCGACAGACAAACAGAACCTCTTCACCAGACCAGTTTATTCACTCTCGTTTTAACTATTCTCTTTATTTAAAATATGTAATAAACAAAACAAAACCAAAAAAAAAAACTATAGAGAGTTTAAGATTTACAGCAAACACTTTAACCTAGTACAAAATAACAAGAAAAAGGATCTCCTACGGGGAACAAAATGTACAGTTATTCCTGGCAAGGTCGAATGGTACCAAATCCATGTAGTGGGTCTGTTCCATAAACTGCACTGGACTGCACAGAGAGGTTCACTTAACCACCCTGTATGTTAGCACAGCCAAATAACAGCTCATACTTTTTAAGGAAAAATTACAACATAAATTACAAATATACTATTACAGAACAAGGAATTGTCTAAGGAATGTAGCAACACTAAAAACAATATAGAAACCACAGCAGACAATCAAGTGAGCCTAAACCACACTGTGCTCCCTATCAAATGAGCAAATTAATCCTGATAATTGCAAAAACATCAAACAAGAACATAAATCAGAAGCTTTCAGTTGGGCTCCCTCTTCAGAAAGCTTTCAAAACATGGCTGAAAAAAGGATGCCTCTGTTTTGCAAACGTTTAAGAGTAGCTGGCACCATAAAGTGCCATATATCAGGTCAGGTCTTCACTTTAAGTTTTTTCTTCTCATTTATCAGATGTTTAAAGTCTCACCTCTTCACTGACAGAATGTCCAGGAAAAAAAACCCTGGTGCTATAATGGATGGGCTTCATTGGCACTTAAAGGACTTGCATAATCAAAACACCAGAAAAACTGCCAGCATGAACAGTCAACAGGAAGATGCTCCTCCAAGACAGCTCTGTTCCAGGCTTTATGCTCACACAAGTATCTAGACAGGAACATTTTCTGGTAGCAGCAAACTCCTTCACTCAGTAGAAAGAGATAAGGATGAATTACCATTTTACAAAAGCCTACAAATAAAACAGCTTCAGCTAAAGCAGTGAGGTGTGGATTTGTTGTTTCAAATACACATCTTACCAAAGCAATTAGCCAACACCCATCTTCCTTAAGTCTAGATTTAAATGCCTAGTAGCTGTTCAAAAATAAGTTACCAACTAGAAGTGTCCAAAAAAGGCAAATGTGAAAGGTTTGTCATCAAGCTGGAAGAGGGCTGTCATCAAACTAGCCAGTAAATTATAATGACTAGTACAGGCTACAAGTAAATCCTATTCCAAAAACTGATCCTTAGCCTTCTTAACTAATAAAGATGCTCTGTGGCAGGAATCAGAATAATTTAAAACAAAACTTAAAATGGCACCTCCTTTTTCAGAAGGGAAATGTGTGTGTGTGTGTGTGTATGTAGAAAGGGTTGAAGGGTCTTTCTCAATCCTTTCCTATGCACCAAGTTCTCATTTCCAGAATATACTACAGATACAGTTACAAAGTAACTCATGGTCATAAACAGTCAGACTCCATTATTACAGGTTCCAAAATGCAAGTGCCACAGAAACATGGAGAAGTGACTCAGGATTAGGCTTTAGAAATTGCTGGAGTCTCTGTGGCTGGCACCCACAGAGCCAGAAATGCAGAATGAATGGATCCCTCAGTGGTTTATAGTAATTAGGCACATTTCTGAAACTGGTGCTGCGATTGCTTCGTCCACACTAATTGAGTACAATGCAAAGCAGTGCTCTGAAATGCCAAATGGCACATTTAACAACCTTATAAAGGAGCCAGAAATACAGATTCCTTCTTTTTTTTCTTAATAAAGAAAAAAAAAAGCCCTGGCCTAACTTGTCGCTGCACAATACAGAGAGCTGGAAAGTGTCCAAAATTGCTCTGTAAGTGTTGTTTTATTAGCCTGAGACTGTTAATAAATATATTGTAAACGAACTTATACTTGCTTGAGTGAATATAAAGAAAGAATTGTATCACTGTTCTTACAATGTTTGCAATTAACTCTAGTTCTCCACTTCTTTTATCCTAGTTACACTGTTTCTATACTAGTTTACCTTAGCAACTGACATTTATTTGGGCCATAAATTACTCTAATGCAGTTTAGTGCTCTTTCATAAATTTTACTAACACAACACTTACAGAACATAGACTTGTATTAATTAAACCCATGCCTACACAAATCAAACATTTCCTTTTAACGTTTTTACTTACTGCTAATTCTGGAAAACATACGAAAGGACAAAGGCTTTCTCTTCCCTTTCAACAGGTGTGAATATACATATACATAAATATAAAATGTGAGGGTTTGAACATGTATCTTATTACCAGTGTGTCATAGCTGATAACTGACAATCTCTGAGAGGAAAAGGACTGTCTGCCAACAATTTGGCATACCGAGATACAAATTAGGTCCTTTCATTAAGAGCAACGTAATTAACTCTTAGCAATTTCCACTTTTGACTTTACTACAGCAAGATTTTCATTACTTGTCAGAAACAGCTTTAGCAATTTCAAACCCTAAATGTTAAAAGTCTTTCAAGATTAAAACTTGAGTCCTGTAATGTAAGTTTAAAAAATTTGAAAAAAGGCTTGTTTTCTATAGGAACAAAAAAAGGTTTGAGGTTCATATTCATAAGATAGGAACAGTAAATAGGAAGGTAATTTTGATTTTGTAATGCTTTTCATGTCCAAGTTTAGTTTTACAATGGAAAAAATAAAGCTACTGTTATGCAGTATCTATATATGAATATTCAATAAATATTCTGAATAATTATAGCAGTAGAGTACATTACAGTACAGGAAGACACATGATATATATATGACAATGTGTATCATATGCACTTAACCGCACTTGTCTCCTACTGGCAAATATTTGAAAACATGCTGTATTTTGTACAGAAAATACACCGTACCAAATCATAAGCAGAACAACCTGAGGCGCTGCACACCCTGCCCTGGGCTCCTGCCTCCCTCAGGCAAAGCCCCTGGGCTCCCAACACACGTAGCCTGAGGTGAGCAGCAAACCAATCCCATCACTGACCCATGCTCAAGACCTCACAGGATGTCTACAAGCACAAAGCACTCAGACAGACTGCCCTGTGTAAGGCAGCAGAGCATGAAACCCCAGGTTTTGTGGTTTAGCCTGCTCTGGTCACCCACTCACCATGAGAGCAGGGGCAGGTCTGTGTGCCCCCAGCTGCACACACACACCAATCCCACCCCAGACAGCAGGAAGCATTGCTCCCAGGCACACATAAATTCTACACAAGCATTTAATCCAACATGACATATTTGTGAACAATTTAAGCTAACACAGCAGCACTTACGCCACAGTAAAACCTTAGAGATACGATAAATAATTTACAAGAGCAGCGCAGTCACCACCAGTGTTTGTTTTCTCAGTGGTCCTTATTAAACCAAATCACTGGGATTAAAGCTACTACAACAAAAACTGGAGACAGACATGAGTGGGTTGACAACTCTGTTTGTTCAAGCCTCCTTACTGAGAAGACTCGAGTTAAATATGACCAGAAATAAATTTGTCACAATACAATTTTAATTCTCAAATATCTGGAACCAATTAACTTTGGGAAAGTTTCAAAAGGGCCACCCAGTAATAAACACAAAATCATTTGTGTCTGCTGTCTTGTTTGTGATAATTTTTTTTATTGCTACCTCAGTTTCAGATGTCAGAGTAATGACTTCCACATTCCGATAAAAATGTGAATTGAATCCATATGGAAAAGATGCTCAAGCCCATCAAAATCAAAAGAACTCCCTTATTCCTAAGTTCTTACACAAAGAAGTTTATAAAGCCTAACATTTTGACCATTCTCAATCAAAATCAGGAAATTTTTAATACTATCACCAAAGAATCAGATATGTCATGGAAAGACGTATCTACTACTTAAGGGAAACATTAATGTAATCTATTTTACTTAGAAGTCTCTACCTAAAATTAGCATTTAACCCTTTGAAAGATGTAGCAGTAATCTATTTTACTTAGAAGTCTCTACCTAAAATTAGCATTTAACCCTTTGAAAGATGTAGCATGCAAAATTCAATTTCCTGTTATTTAGGAAACACACATTATTCTGATTAAATAATGTTCCACACTTTCAGATATTTACATCAAAGATTCCATATAGAGCATATTTATCTTCCCACTGAAAAGTAACCTGAGGAAATTGCCAAGACTTAAAAGAGGACTGTAAAAGAAGCTATCTCCTCCTTTTTTCAGTCACAAAGTCAACGTCCTTTCCATCCTTCCAACATGAATAAAATACCTTACCAGAAGGTTTGTTTCTCCTAGATAACAGAGAATAAACAGAGTTACAGGCAAAACTCATAAACACAGTTCTCTACAACGATCCAGTATTTATGTTTCTTTTTGAAAAATATCACTCCCACCTATATTTTCTATGACAATTAAAGAGTCCAAATGCTTTTAAAGTAGTGAGGAGGGAAGGGGAAGAGATCTGCTTTATTGTCAAGGTAAAGGAAAACTATGGAATCAGTGTTAGAGAAATCTTATTAACCACACAGCTAAAAGCTGCCCCTGTCCATCCACTGGAAAAGACTCCCACATTTGTCAGGGACACAAGCTCAACTGAAGAGAGCACTCTACTCATCTGTATACACTAAGAGTGGAATTGTTAAGGTAAGCTACATCCCATGTCTGTGTAAGCGGGTGCTAACAACAAACACACTGTTTGTCCAGAGATTCCACCACATACACTCTGAAGTACCAAACGTCATGTTGTTTCCCTGCGTTTTCTTTAGTGTCTGTTTAGCCTGTTTTTTCTACATAAGGTTAGAAAAGCTAAGAATTAATCCTAGAGAAAAAAATCCTGCTTATGTATGCTCAATTAATTATTCCATGGACAGCCAGGAAAATGAAAAAAAATACATAGGTAAGAGCCTACACACCAAGAGGCAGTGGGGAAAGGGAGGGATGTGCTTCAGCAAGCTCTGCAATTGACTCCTGGAGGTCCAGTACGCCACCCCACAAACTGTGGGAATTGTTCCTCAGCTTACACAGATGGCAAAATGCCTTCCTGCTGCTGGAACTGAACAGGCCCAAGATGCAAGACCTGCCTCTCCAGATGTAGGTGTATAAAGCTTTTGAATTCCCACTCCACAGGCCAAAGGAGAAACATCTGCATTAGACCCCAGAGCACAGGTCCACAAAGAAGAGCTCCACAACACAGGTAGCTCAATTCCTGCTTTTGAAAAACCACCAGCAACAAGCGCCCAAAAAATACCTTCCCTGCTATGCAGTGAAGTAAATTCCAGGGCACAGCTGCCAGAACAACATACAGGATCTCCACATGTGATTGTCCTAATGAATTACTTTTCCCACAATTTCTCCTGCAGTCCCCGAGAAAGCTTCTAGCATCCTAATTATCCAGTGTAGCTTTGCATTTGTGTGCATCAGTTTGTTTTGAACTGCTAACAGTTTTCTTTGGCATCCCTTCATGCCTGCACTACAAGTAAATAGTTCATCACTGTTCCCCCTCTTCATACAAACATGATTTTACATTTCTTGTCTCCTACTCATTCTCCCCCAGGCTAAGTTGACTGAATTTAGCTCCTCCACTTACACATGTTCTTCAACACCTTTGCATCTTTATTTTTCCACGAGATACTTTCTCTACTTCTATTACACTTTAAAGAGGACCAGAACTGCAAACAGCAGTAAACCTGTCAGCACACCCATGATTTACACAGTGGCATGATAATCATTTTTCAGTTTTATCCTCTACTCCTTTCCCAATCATCCTTAATATTAAATTGAAGGGAGTAGGGGAAATGGGAGTTTTTAATAGCTACAAAATGTGGAACTGACATTTTCCTCATATTTTCAACTTCCTGTTTGAGTGAAAAATCATAATCCAACACTGTATTTACAAAGGAGGGGTCTTCTCCCCAGATGCACTGCATTATTGCTACTTCATCAGTGAAACAGTGTCATGAGGCTTCTGCAAGCTTTAGACCCACGTCCCAGTTTTACAATCTTGGACAACCTATAAATACCAAAAACTTGTCTTCTCAGTTTCCACTTTCCCAGAGTGTTTATGACAATAACAACAGGTGCTCTTCCCCCTTACCTAGTGTTTGGCCGTATTTGCATGATCCTCACTTTTGAAGTGCCAGTCTGAAATTCTGTGGCTGAATTTAAAGAACTAAAAATGGAGTTAGTGAACATGAATGCATGAAAATTATCAATATGAAGAAAATTTAAAAATGCAAGATTCTGTGCTTCTAAGATACATACAATTTCTCTGTATTTGTTTTTTGCCTGCAGAACAGGAATATTTTATCAATTCTTTAACCAAACAATCTTGGCATTCTCTTACCAAGGAGTAAATTATTCCCCTTTTTCTGACCAATCTGTTTTCCCAGTTTTCTTCTGACGACACATTTTACAAGTCTTTAAGCTTTCCATACTGCTTTATAAAAGGAAAATCTATACATACTAAAAATTCCTAAATGCTATTTTTTTAAATAAAAGCTCCGCATTTTTGAGACAAGCACACAAAATGTGCTTCTCACTTAGTCTCGTCTTCCATTTTCTTCCTTAACCATTCCACAGTACATTGGAAAGTTCATAGCATTCTGTTTATGCTTGTTTTTGATTTTCTGTCACCTATGCCACTGTTTGCCAATCCAGCAACAAAAGGAGTCATCTACCAGCTTTGCTCGGTGACAACTTGCACAGAACAGTTCACCCTCACTCCTTGTAGCCTCACCACTTCCAGCAGTGCCCACAATCTCAGAATATATTTACATCAGGTTGCATTTGGTTGTAAGCAATTAATTTGCTATTTAAGACTTGAACGTTGATCTTAAGGATCATCATATGTCATTAGCTAAATATTCATCAATCTGATTTCTATAGCAAGGCTCAAAATACTTCATGAGAAAAGAAAATGGCAGAGAAACTGTCAGAGTTAATGTGATTTAGTGAGATGAACTTCTTCTCATTGTTTTATTAATCTAATACATATTGGGTGGTTATTTAAAAATATTCCAGGAGCTCCCAATCACATTTTTTTATGCCCTCAAATTTCAGTATTAACACTATTACTAAACCTACCAAATATTTTTTTCTCCAAATCATCTGCTCAAGTGATCTGCAAACTCCTGGCTAACCCATAAAAGTTTAATGGCTTTTAAAGGTAATGCAAATTACTCTGCAAACTTGTTCTCATTAACAAAAAAAAAGACCTTTAATCAGGGAGAAATACTGTTTATCTGATTTTTCTTATTTAAGCAGCATGTAAGTATCAGTGAAGTAACAGATTAATTAATCCTCTGCATTTGAAATTACAAGTCCAAATTCAAAGCAATGATTTGAATACTGCTATAATATAAATAGTAAGCAAACAAGTACAAGACAAAAGAGAGTACAAGACAAAAGTTCTCCACAGACCAGTGGAGAATTATTACATTTGCAAATATTTGCAATACTTCAGTGCAGTGCACTGAAGCCCATGCAGAATATTTGGCAGATGGAAAAAAGTGAAAAAACCCCACATCAGTACTACAGCCAAAGAAACATAGATGGTCTTATGGCTTAATTTGGAAATGCCCATAGTATGAGACCCAGATGTACATTGAGCTCAGCTGTTCAGAACACAGTGCTAATTTAATAACATCAAGGCTGTGGGTTCAATGCCTGTATGGACCATTCACTGAAGGGTTGGACTCTCCGATCCTTGTGGGTTCCCTCCTACTCAAGAGTAATCTGTGAATCTGTTGATGATTTTGCATGCAAGACGACCCATGAACTGGAAAAATATGTTAAAAATACAAACATGAACATAAATTACAGGTTTTGTTTCTTAGGATATTGCAAAACAACAACTTATTCATTTTCTTCCTTTTAGTGCCTAACAGTTTGTTTGATCTTATGTTTTCAGTAAGTCTCAAGCAATCAATCATCTACTTTTGCTGAAGGCCACGACCAACAGACCAACATCAACAGACTCTTAATGCCGGCCCTTCCTCTTAACCCAGTGGTAAAATTCCTGTAGCTGGAGTCTTCTACTACTGCTTACACCAGCTTTGTATTTTCAATTCAATGCACAGGTTTAAGGTTTTCCATAACCCCAACCTGTGACTGAAGTTTTCTCCCACCCCCATCTCACATGAGTGAATACTGTTTAACATAAATCAATCTAACTTTGGTTTGAGCTACTGCTCAAAGTACAGATTGCAGTAACTCCATTCAGTAAAGTTCCAAATACAATCCTGCTGGCTTGGCACACGTTCTTTGAGTCTCTACATACACAGTATACAGGCTATGTTGCAGAGATGCTGGAATTCTGAGAGAAAAATTACATATTTGTGTCCATTAGTTTTTGTCCAAAGCTTCCTTAACAAATCAGTGAGAGGCCCTATTCTAAACTTTGTCAAAGTAGAAACACCTTCAACTTCTGGCTCATTCAGATTCATAAATGCCATACAAAGAAGAAGTCAGGAAATCCTGTAGAAAACCTATACAGATTTTCTTTTGGGGAGAGGACGGAGCTCCATTATTTATGACCATGGCAAAGTTCTCCAGCAAGGTTATTTATATCAGTGAATTCCCATTACATCTTGCTTTGCCTAAGGCCACTAACTTACTGTGATTTGCAAGCATTAGCAAACAACACCCACATTCAAGTTCAGTGTATCCATTCCGACACAAAATGGTTGATATTGTGTGCCAGAGTCCCGGCTCAGGACTCAGGGGGCCAGTTTGCACAGCTTAACGTGCTCAGGAACGTGGTTCAGCTCCCAACAGTCTTAATTAGACCAGGAATAAGTAAGAGACGGTGAACATCAGGTTTAAATGTAAAGCAAAAGGGTTATTCAAAAAATCATTTCTTGCACAGCAGAGAATTAGAGTGTGTCAAAAGAACTGTTGTGACCAAAAACAACTTCATATTTTTATATGGGACAATGACTTTAATTTGTAAAGCTCTTCCTGGTAAATAAAAAACAGAAAGAAAGAGAAAAATAGAGACAAAGACAGTACACGCATGGATGCACACATCCGTGTGTGTCAGGAAGCAGGGAAGGGTTTTGTACATTTTAGACAAAAAAATTCCTATACAAGCATGTGAAGAATTTAAAATGTTTAAATATTCAAAACAAATACAATTGTTTATAAAGTATTTATAAGCAGCTAGTGAGACATGAGCTTACACATACAAAAAGCGTGTATTTCCAATCCATATACAATCCACCCTGTGAAAAGTTTTGTAATGTGACTGATATTTAAAGACCTTTTATTCAACACAGTGATCTGCAAAGCATATCAAATTATTTAAGTTAAATGTTCCAAATAGAATTTTGTCTCAGAAATTGTACCACCACATTTGAGTAAGAGTGAAGCCAACAGTTACTCTAGTCAAGGTTACCGACACAGATGATTTTATATAAACAAAAATAACTTTTCAAGATTAAGAAAATTGAAATTGAAAAATAGTCTAATCTTAAACACTTTAAAACATTCAAAGGTGACAATAACTAAGCTTGATTTTGGAGGACTGTTAAGTAAATTCAGGACACTTTTAATGAAGTTATTGACTTTCCATGAATTTTAAGTCTAATACATCTTACTGAAACCAATGCCTATACTTTTTAACCCAAACTATGGTACGTATACTTTACAAAATTCAGAAACTTAAAACACTGGCATATGTGCCAGTATACTGAATGTTCTGTCAATGTAAACCAGGTATTAAAGTTGAGAAACACGTGTTCTTAAATTTAAATACATGCCATTCAGCCCCTCTTTCTGATTCCTACTTCAGATCATTCTTCTCCCTAGAAATACTGAACAGGGAATTGCCATTTCCAGACTTATTTCAACCAAGTCTGCAAAAATCTCCTGCAGTCCTCGAGATCTGAAGAGAGCAGCAGCTACTGAGGCACCCCATTGCATATGAGCAGAGAACAGTTACTGAACCAGAAAAACTCCTTAAAGAATCACACTACTCACATTACAAAAACATTAATAGTTCAGTGGAAGTGACCACATGAGCTCAGTCTCAAATGATGCAGTTCCTCAGAAATAACCCCATTCAGCAGAATATTGTAGTAAGACATGGTAACTGATGGAATATTGAAACTTCCATAGTCACTAATGGTCTGATTTACTGATCCATTGTGTAGAAAGGGTAGAAAAGAGAGAGGAGCAGATTCAGAAAAGATTCCAATGTCACACTCATCACTGGATTTTCCTTTAAAAACTATGAAAGTCAGATTGTCTTCCAAAGACAGAACCAGTCTTAAAGATAGGATACTAGCTGGCAAGTTTCCCACATGAACAGGACCCAAACCAAGACAAAAATCTGCCTCAGGAAAACCAGTCAGATTTAGATGTAGATAAAATAAATCTTACTCTCTCTTTAACTTTCCTCACATTTAACAGATGTAGATTGATACTTTAGAATTACTTCCTTCTACTTTACCAAGAAATTTTACATTTTCTTTACCAATGTCTCCTTGTTAGAGCTCAGCTTCAAGGAAGGATATTTTCCTTTCATTTTCCGACACTAATACAGTTTTCAAGCTGACCTGTCTTCCATCCAGACTGACATTTACAAGCTGTGCTAGAAGTTGTCCTCCTCCACTTTTCTAACCTTATTAGAGGCATAAGGAGCATATCACAGAGACAAGATTTCAAATGAACCACCTCCCCCTGAATGCCAAACCAGTGACTGTTTAAACAATTAAAAAAACGTAGCCTCAGCACTGTTTAAAAATCTGCGTATCCTGTAAAGCGTTATGTAAAGAATTTCAGCAGCCACGTGTTAACGTTTGCCATACACCAGTACATCCATTCTGACTATAAACATAAGCAAAAACACTTACTCTTTCACAAAAATACTTTTAAAACCATTTTATACAAAGCATGAAAAATATTTTTTAACACAGAAAATATTTCACCATGAAGAAGTGAAAAAGAGAACATTATTTCAGACTGTATGTGTGAAGGTATAGTTTTTGTTTTGCATCACAGAAACCATTAGAATGGAGAAACTAACTGCAATATTTTAGAAAACAACTCCTTTTGGTACCAAAAAAAAAAAAAAAAAGCTGGTTATAATTTTTACACCTAACTGGTTTTGCTCCAAAACTTTCTGTGGAAATCTATTTAAAGAATGCAAATGCACAACTGACTTTTATTTTGACAGCTTAGACTTTCAAAAGGAGCAGAATGATTTCTGGGCTGAAATTGCTGCTCTGTTTAATTATCATTATCCAATAAATGACGTCAGGAACAGTATCAGACTAGAACTGGCCCTAATATACTATGAGTGGATATAGGCAATTAAAACATGAAGGATTTCATTTCAGCTGAAACATATGGAGCACAGAAAATAATAATTAAACATAATATACGGTTAATCAGAAAGAATGCCTGCTCATTCCACTGGCCAGTTCTACGGCAAGATTAATAGTGTTTAAAAAAAAAAATCAAATCACAAACCAAAAAATAAACTTAAACTTTGCAAACTTTTGTCCTCTTAGAAACACCTTCATTCTGCATGTTTTGGAAACAGATTTCTTCTCCTACAAAAGGAAATCTGTTCTCCAGGACTAGTTTCATAACACCCAAACCATCCAAAAAGCCATAAAGAAGTAGCTTGCCAACAACTACCATCAACACAATAACTGGACAATTTTAAGTAGCACTGCCAAAATCTCAAAAAAAAAAAAAAAAAATCCACAATTCTATACATTACAATTTTTGTTAGATGGCAGTAGAGAAACAAAATGAACATTTACAGGTTCAACCAGTGCACTCAGTTAGCAGTCCTGTCCCCTGTATCTTTGACTACACAAACACCTTTATCCCATTTCATTGGTGCTCTAACTAGAGGAAGCCAAAGTTTAGAGTGTTCTTGGTAAATCTGGTATCTGACACTAGGTCCTTACAACTGTTCCCCAAAACTGTTCCCCATCAGGAGCTTGCAGAGAATCCAGCTCAAGAACTTTTCCTCTGCATTTCATGCCTGAGGTCACCATTGGACAAACTAGAGACATTAATAACCTTCTGCTTCAAACATATTCTTGGCATGACTCCAATGGACTCTGATTTTCAAGTTTCAGCAGAGGATTCCAGGGTTTGGGGCAGCACAGAGTGACAAGCTTGCAGCAGTATTTCACCTGCTTCACTGAATACTCAGAGCATGCTCTCCTGCAGCAGCACCCGGACCCTGAGCATTGTTCTGAAGCAGATGGAGATGCAAATGGGAAATACTGCTGGAAATTAAAAAAAACCTCCCTTCCAAGAAAGTTTCCATATCTACACCTTACCATACACAGAATGAGAAAGCATCAGTTTTGCTTAAGGTCCCAACTTTTTCAGTCCTCAGATCACATCTTCACCCCACTTCCCCCAGAGCAGGGGCATTTTGCCCTTCTTCCCAAACCTCACAAACTTAGAAGCACGAGAGGCAGCAGAAACGGCAGGTAACACGGATTCAAACTGGAAAAAGGAGGATAATGCCTGCGTTTTTCAAAGGCTTAAGGAAGAAAAGAGGACTGCCTGACAGTGTGAAGATTTGAGAGAAGGGAAGAAGACTGCTAAGATTGTCATGAAACAGAAAAAACAGGAGATTCTTGCTCTCACAAGCTTTTACCAGAAGACCTCTGAAAACCCTTTCCTCCCACCAGAAAAATCCTCAATCATCTTGAAACTACTTGGATTTGTCCTGCTGGGAAGTCTTGAATTCTCTTTTGACCCATTTTCCTCATCTATCAAATCACTGCCCACAGCAATTTTCATAATCAGAAATGCTACATGCACTAGATATGGGCGTCTGGAGCTCTTCACAATCTGAAGCTAAGCATTACTTTTATTTCCACTACTGACTAGCAAGGAGTTAACTATAAAAGTCAACTACCTTTTTTTAGCTAGTATATTTCTTATAGGAAATTCTGCATAAGCTATCAGGCTCAAAACTGATTTGTAATATTAACACTTTTGTTAATTCTAGAAAGTCATTATAAAATATCATATTAAAGAAGCATAATGATAAGTATTACACTGAGTTTCTAATGAGGCACACAGGAAAAGTTCAAAATGCAAAGCAGCTTTACACAGAAAGCAAGAGACAAAGTATTAAATGTTTTCTCTGACTCTTGCCAAAAGTCCTGCTCTGAAGTGATGGATGAGGTTTCCTGAGGCTAAGATGCCAAAGCCAATTAGCCATGTCAATCCACAAAAATGCCAGCTGCCAGGATCTAACTTTATTACAGTATTACTTAAAAGTGAAGACATCAGCAATGTTTAAGTTCACATGACTCCTAATTTTAAAACCTGCCTTTTTTAGATTTAGGATGGGGGCAGTGACAATGACCTTAAGTTTCAACCTATTAAAATCCTCACAGAGTGCCATGATTGCCCATAATTTAATTATGTAAAGCATTCTGTTAATCAAACTAGATTACATTATGCACAATTCAAAAGAAAGACTTCAGCTTATTTTCCTCCTATGAATTCTATGTAATGTTTATATTTAAAAGTAGCAATTTATTTCAATAGTGTCTGTTTCAGTTGCCAAGCTGCATATCCCACAGAACATGATATGTGTAAAGTATATAGCTTACCCATTTATGGCATCTAATTCTGAATTCCAAAATAAAATTTTTGGAAAGTGTCTTGAGTATTTGTTGACTGGAATAAAGCATGTCCAAGTCTTTGATTATTTGAAAACATCTGCATTTGATTTCTAAGCAAGGAGTTTAGAAATGTTCATCTTACAATACACTTCCCTGCACATTCACCATAATAAACTCAATCGTTCCATGAAAGGGTAAAATTCTTCTTCTGTTTAGGTGCCTATGAAATAAATCTGAAAATTTCTGTCAAGCAATAAAAAGCACCCATTTCTTTTGAACAGCATCCATATTCCTCCAGCCTTCTCAGAAAACTGTGTATACTTGAAGTAGTCTATATTAACTTTATTGACATCTTAATTGAAAATTTGGCTTTTTGCTACTACTAAATTTATGCTGCCTTTACTTTACCACCCCAGTATACAACTGGGAGTTCAGTTCCTCTTGAATATTCTGTACCTCAAGGATGCTGAGAGAATGAGACAAAAGCAGAAGCATAACAAGGTTAAAGAAAGTTGCAAGTCCTCTGGAAGAAAAATCAAGCTTTCTTTTCTAGATTCTTGTTCAAAACTGGGCTTAGTTTTAATCATTTCTTGGCTGGACAGTTTTTGTTGCTGCAGACACATGCCTATACACAACTAGATATACAGCAAATAAGAGCCATTAGCAAGAGCTTAAAATTAATAGAAGTTTGTTCTCAACTCTCAGTTTAACCTGTCAAAGAAAAGAGACATTGGAATGAGTGACCAGCATATTCTAGTTACACAGATCTTTGACTCTATAAATCCTCTTTCATTAGGATTTATTTACTTCCTTTGATATGTTTCTGATAGATAACTTCATAATGTGCCATCAAATGGCCAAGAATGCTATATTTTATTGCCATTTACAGAGCATTAAGGATTGCCTATTGAAATGACATGTAAAAAACAAACCCTATTTCTCATTCCAGCACACTGTCTCCAAGCGTAAACTAACATGATTAGCTTTCTTTGTTGAGACTTGCCCTTTAAAATCTAAAGGCTAAAAATCCATTCATCTTGGTTTTTGCTCCTGAGTTTCGTAAGCCAGATTACTGTCACCAAGTGCATCCGTGATGCCTGACTGTCCATGCTGTGACACCAGCAATATCCCAAGTGTCACTCTGAGAACAAGGGACTGACTCTACCTGGCTTTAAACCATGAGGCAGCACAAAGGTGAAGGCCACATTTAAAGAACAAACATTGCATGAGCCTTATCTGAGCATGCGTTCCTGGAATGGGAAAGATGCAAGCTCTTTGTTTTCTATTTTCCTTTTTCCGTTAAGATCCAGGCAGTAATGAAGCAGAAGCCACAGAAGATTTTCTCTTCCTAAACCCAGATGACAAAATAGGAGAAAAAAGCCACCTCACAACAGGAGGCAGGACTTAACAGGGAATGTCACATGACCTGTGCCCGAGGGTGACTTTATGATGTGTGTATTCCCAACTGCTCTGTTTATGCTGGATATTAAGTTCCTCACCTTTCAGACTGGTTCTGAGAGCGAAGGTTACAGTTTGTTTGCAGACACTGCACTCGCTCCTCCGCATTCCCTCTCACGCACTGTGCTCGTCCGCAGCACGGACAGAGGGAGAGAGCTCTCCTGTGCTTTTTGTTCGGTTTTTTTTGCCAGCTGAGGCAAAAAAGCCCCAGACTGTGGCTGTTCTTTTTCTCAGAAGTGATCAGCCCTTCTTTGGACCAAAAATCCAAAGAACACGAGAAGCTCACACCCATGGCCCACAGGGGCCCAGGACACAGCATTTTCCAGCACAGGAGGGACTGATGAGAGACCGAGCGAGTCAAGCTACACCCCATGAAAAGGACTCTCTCTGAATTTGCCATCTCTTCAGAACAGTGAGAAATCTCTCATTGTTTAATATTATTCATTTTTCCATGTTTGTGAGTACTCTGTTGTTAAATAAACAGCTTTTTCCACTTCTCTCAAAGGAGGCTTATGTCTCCCAGACTGGTGGGGGAATGGTCACTTGAATTTGCTTTCTAGAGGGACCCCATTTGGAGGTTTCCTCCCAAATTTGCACTAAACCAGGACAATCTGATGGAAGAAGAAGCAACCAAGTCTTGGCAAAATCCCATGCTACAATGTGGGCCAAAACAGTTGTAAAAATGCCGTTATTAGAAGCAGGGACTGTCTGTTGAGCTTCAGACTTGAAATGTGTTATATTAGAACTGCAGCCCCAGGGAAAACACTACTAAGTTGATTTCGATGTCTAAATTGATACCAGACAAGACTTGTTTCTTGTTGGCACTAAAACTGAAGGCTTAACTTGTGACAGAACTAGAAAAATTATCAACCACAGCAAATGGCAAGACATCACCTGAGAGAGCTTGTCCATGCAAAAGCAGAAATTCTGCCATAAGTGAGTACTTCTGACTTCTTTTTAGCAAGGACTAAATTCTGTCCTTTTTGCTCTTCCCTCCCCCAGGCAGCAATGAATGAGTGCTGGATGCTTTCCTAGGGGAATCAGGAAATGCTTCAGAACATTGTTCCAAAACGGGGCTTTGCCCTCCACAAAGCTTGAAGTACTTTACAATCCTGAGCTTCAGTTCAACGCAGTTTCCAAGAAGGAAAACCCTTCCCTCTGAGCTTTCAAATTTTCACAGAATCACAGAATTGTTTAGGCTGCAAAAGAGCCTTATGATCATCAGCACTGATTGCTAACCCAGCAGTTCCAAGTCCATCACTAAAGCATATCCCCAAGAGCCACATGCACGTGCCTTTTAAACTCCTCCAGTCTTGGTGGCTCCACCATGTTCCTGGGCAGCCTGTTCCAATGCTTGACAACCCCTTCTGAGAGGAAATTAAGAAGGAATTAAGCAACAGTTTTACATTAACTAGCACACTATCAGCTTAAAAGGTGATGATACAAGAAATGAAAGGGGAATCTGGACATCCTCAGATAATAAAGACACATTTCCTGCCTTTTGCTGTAATCAAAGCCACTGTTACCCTAGAAGAGGGGTACAGAAAACATTGACAAGGTAATCCGGAAAGACAAATGTCTCAAGCATTTACTTGATGTGCTTTCAGTTATGGAGATTATTTCTGAAATGTTAGAAAAAATTTTAAAAAAATCAGTTTATTTCTACCTTGGCTAATATGCTAAAAGAATAGCTCAACTCTTATCCTGGCAGTTCTTGAATAATGTTAGCACTAAGGATTACATGAAAGCACACAACAAAACTTTATTTATCAAAATAGACGAGGCAGGAGTGGTCAAATTCATTTTACTACAACTAAAAGGTTCAAAACATTTAAGACATGCATTTGGAAAATGTAAATCTTCATCATTGTGGATTGCCTCCATGTTTTGACTAAGATGAAACTGTTCCCAATAGAGAAGAAGCAGGTAGTCCTGTTTACGTAATGTCAGTTTAGTAAGTTGAAACAGAAAACATTTCATGTGCTACAATGAATAAACTGTGTAGCCAAATATAATGCTTTGCTGAAAAAAAATGAGATATGTTAAATACCTATTACTTCACAGAATTACAAATGAAGAAGTGACTATGATCTTTTTTCATTTTAAAGGGTAATTCTGAATTGGTATAAAACACAATGTTTTATAGCATGTTAACAGCACTGGGTGATAATTTCTCAGAGTTGCACGTTATTTTAATGACAAATGATTGCACACTACTACAAAAACTCCACAAAACAAAAACACCCTTCAACCTACATTATTCATAGTATCCTCCCTCATTTAATTGCAACTAGCACAAGGTATTTCTTGAGACATCTGTAACAACTCAGATACATCAGCAATTTTGTACAGAAAGCATTTGATAAGCTGGTAAGAAAAATCACTTAGGAATGCTCAGTGTCAGAGCATTTCTTGTACGCAAGTACCTTCCTTTACAGTATTAGCAGTTTGACTTCAGCAAAAAGTTAAAACTACAGGATCAGCAAAAGCACAGATTAAAGTGGCTTTCTGTTGCTTTTTCTCTTGCCACAGTATGCCTCACTTCTCTTTCTTTCATCCATCCACCTATCACCCTCAAAAAAGCATAAAACAATAAGAAATTTAATGCACATGGAAAGTGATATTAGAGGGCTCCTGGCCTCAAACATTTGAACCATGTTCTTCTATATTGTGCCATATCTGTCAAGCTTGGTATCTACTTTGCTCTCTGTGTGTGCAAGATATCTGAAATTAGGCTAATAGCTTCAAGTTTTTTAAATATTGCACAGCATGAAGATTGTGATATTTTGAATCAATATGACTTCTACCCTGTAAAAAAATCACACGAACATCTGGAGTTAAAGTTGACTGAAGAGCAATGGATACTCATTTCTCTGTTAGATCCTGAGGGATCTCTTTTTGAGTCTGTGTTTCAGCATTTTTGCATGCTCCTGGACCAAATATTTCAAGCATTAAGAGTGCAACTTAGATACAACCTTCACACTTGACTAGTTGGAATAAATAATGATACAGCCCAAATGAACTCAGATTTCGCTGGTTTGTGCATCTGAAAAACAATTCAACTGTGAAACTGTTTGGACTACTTTAAAACAGTAAAAAACTCTGCCCAGCTGTGTTACTTTATCACATACAGAAGCAGAACATCACCCACTGGAATGCCACTGATCAACTCGTTCTGTACTTGCTTAAATAGGATCTCTTCCTCTGTGTATGAGGATTTGTGTGCAGTATTTCATAAACAGCAAAGGCACTGATGACCCAACATCAGCATAGGAATAAATAACATTCAGGACCCTCAGATTTTTCTATAAACTTCATCCAAATGCAATTGCTGACAATTTCCCCAACTTCCATTTCCAGGACACCAACAATATCATCTCTCTGTGTCTCTCTTTCTGGGCTTTTCCTAAAATTTTCTTAATGTTAATTAATTATGAATTTAATCCAATCCTTTTGTGGCAAACCCATCATTTTATCACTTGCTCTCTGCTTTAACTAGAATAAACTCTACGTTTTCTCTTTTTTTTCCACTTGTTTTACCACTAACACTCCCACAAACCAACTCCCATTACGTCAGTCCAGCTCCATGTCTCTTGCCACAAAAATTTTCGGGTTTTACCTGTAGATTGTGCTTCTCTACTTCCTTTCTTCCTATCTTTCGTATCTTATTTTCAAATTTATAACTTTCCAATCAGTAATGTTTTCTCTATGGCTGGGACATTCCCCTATACTTCTTCCTCCCATCACTCTCAAGAAACAGCCCTCAACAGCATCACTCTGTCTTTTGCATGCAGCTGCTTCACCTTATGTTTAAGCTTTATATAATTTAATCCGTGACTCTCAAGAGCCTCTTATTAATATTAACATTTCCAATTCTGTAAGTAGCCCACCATACATCAGAAGTGCTAGTAGAGAATGAATAAAGACTTTGATGTAGTAATGCACAGTTTGAATTTCAAACATAGAATGTAGCTCAGCACATGCTAGGGTAACTGCCTCCTCTCTGGTGTAGCATTTCAATGACAACATAGCAATTTTTCTAAAGTTTTATTTCTCAAAGAAGCTTTACATCAAATCAGTCCTAGTTCAGATTAGTCTCTTCCTATCCTGCATTTTGAAGGCAGCCTTTGTTTATTTTGTTTTCAACACTAGAAAAGCCAAACCCTAACCCAAAGACACAGTTTCTTCAATGTAAAAGCAACAACTCAACTGTTGAACTGTTCACAAAAAAGTCTGCCTCAACTGTTTGGAAATGTAAGAGCTATAGGTCGTCTTCATTGACAGTCATTCGTATCCTCTACTGTTCCAGATAAAAATAACTGAAAGATTACATTTCACCTTCCACCTTTTGCTGGAATCTTGGGGTTCCTTTTGATCTCAAATTATCCATGAAGGATCATCTTATATGTTCACTATCAATGCATCTCTTAAGATCCTAGAAATTTTGTGACTTCAATACATGCAATCCAAAATAGAACTTGAAAGCTCCATGGCTCTGTTCTGAGCTACTACTCTGTTCTGAGCTATTACAGAAGCTTTAGGTCTCAAACCCACACGTTCAGCCATGTTAGGACATTGACATAGGCATATTAATTTAGTTCTAAAAGCTTCAAATGACTTCCAGTGAGAAGCTAAGAAGTCAATTTTAGACGCTGCACATTAAAATTAAAACTACAAATGCTTGTCCTATGCTTATTACTAATTCCTCTCTCTGAAAAAAAAAAAAAAAAAAAAAAAAAAAAAAAAAAACAAAAGAAAATCCAAATCCTAAAGTACATTTTTATATAGCTTCAATAGTCTGAAAAAAAATTTTCTTTTTCCATAGAGCATGTATAGCCTAAACGTCTTATTTTTAATCTGTCATATTAACATGTAAGCATCAAGGAAATGCAGCTAGGGAGTTCACATTCACATAAAACTGTAATCACTGACTTATTTAAAATGAGCCAGGACACTTATTCACATGTTTCCATTCACAAGTTTCTAGTAGCTCCAGATTAAAAAAAACAATAAAAATGTCACATTTAGAACAAGAGTCCTTAGACCTCACTGCCTTTCATGTTCTACTGCATGTCACTTGCTGAAATGAGAAACAGCAGCCATGCATAAAGATTAACACACCTTTCCCCTTTCCACTAAGTAAATTCATCTCCGAGGACAAATTGTCACATACTGCCACCATGCCAACAGGACTAAAATTTTCTGATTTAAAAGTCCTAATCTGGCTATAAAAATTCACTGCAGCAACAGTCATGATAATCACTTATAATAACCAACAGTAATTACAGTTACCTCCTGCCTACCTGGGCAAAGGCACACATGAAGAATCACACAAAAAGCCTTAATTATTATTGCTCAAGCTGAAAAACCCAGTGTAGCAAAATACGAAATAAAACAAAGGAATACATTTAGTTCCATTAACATCTTAACAGGTCCTGACACGAGTTTTACAAGAAATGCAGGCTAATTTCACAATCTATCTGCCATCACTAATGATTAAAATGTGACAGCTTTCAAAACGGGACATGCTACAACCTAAAGCTGACAGAAATAAATGTTTTATAAGGCTTAGAAAATTTATAAGTGAATCTTATCAAGCATATAAAGTCCTAAGCCAAAGATAAGCTACACAAATAGGGAAACATTTACTGTGATTCCAGGGCTTGATAACAAGGTAAGTATGACATGATCACCAGTAGTTTACAAAGCAAACCCTGGCAGCTCTGGCTTCATCAAAGACTTGTGACTAAAATAAGCCATCATGCTGAAGAGAATATCCATGCCGAACGGTATCCATAAAATGTAACTGCATGGCTTGACTTTCCCCTTAGAACTCTGTCCAACACCAGGTGAACTGTGTGGTATTTCAGCCTTAGAGCCATGAACAAAATGACAGCGTTTTCAGAATCAGGATACTGGGAAGTGCTGCTATTTAAGCACACCTACTGCCCTCTTGTCTTGGAAAGTCCATTCCAAAGGAGTGATAGTATGTCCAACTAAATATCACTGTCCTTATAACCTCTCTTTCCTGAATGAGGAGTTTCTACGCAGCTGCCCTTCTGAAGTCAAGGAAAACTTTCAAGGTTAAGATTTCCTTGCAGGAGTCAAATGTTCCCATGCATTACTGGGACTCCAACCACCTAATTAATTGCATTTCTAAAAGACAGTTTGTCACCTTTTCAAATTAGGTTAAAAAATTTCATAAAGAAAAGGAATCCTGAAGGACAGAGTATGAGCCATACAAGTCAGGAAGCTATAAAAGTTACTATGGTACTTCAACAATAATAAAGTGAAAAGCAAAAATTAATTAATTCTCTTTGGAAGTCTGGAAGTTCCCCTCACAAGTCCGTCTGTCAAGACAGACTCTATGAATACAGAACAATCCAAGTAACAATTTCTGCCTGGAAGAAATTGTTAAGCACCAGAGTTTGAGAGAGATCTATGTAATGGGTTTGGTAAATGCATAAAGGGACTTTCCCAGATATTTACCTGCTAACACATCATGAGAGCAGTTCCTTCCAAAAGCTCTGCCCCCACAAAATATTCAGAATTACATGCCACCATCAGTGATTGTACAAGGACTGATTGTACAAGAGAATATATTAATCTTATCACCCTAATCTGTACTATGATACACTGCCTTTGTCTCACCCCTTCTAGTAATTGATCTTATCAGCACCATCAGAGTTTGACTCATGCACGACTCTACTGAAGCCCCAGCAAACTCTCAGTCTGAACACAATTCTTAAATTGTTGGGGATTTTTGTAGTTTCTGTGACTATTTATGCAACCCAAACTGTACAAAAACTTTACGTAATTCCTTTGGCAAAGTAAAATCTACCCTAAAGGAGTATGATCAAGAACCATTTTATATTTGGAAGAAGTTAATGCACAAAGCATAATTTAGATAAATGTTATTCATTTGAAGGAGAGTAAAAGAAATGCGACTCAAAATTTAAATTGATACAACCATGTGGGTAAAAATGTTTGCATGCACAACAGCTGACACAAGTTTGAGAAATTATTAATTACAAAACTGAAGTATATGGTGTTTGATTTCTCATCTACAAAATAATGATCATTTAAGTACCAGATGTCATTCTGTCATGGAGGAGAAATACAAAATTACCATCTTCTTGGGGCTACAACACACGAAACTTCGAGCATAGTACAATAAACCACATTTCAGCCTTTGCTTTACAGGTACTTCTGAAAGACCTCTGGTTACAATTCACTCTTAAGAGAGTTTTAGTTATCTAATAATGCATAATTCTTAAAGAAAAATCCTGCTACAATTAAAAAAATGCAATGGCTGTCAGCATCGATCAACTTTAAACATATTTCCGATGGATCTTACATGTTTTCATTCTTTATTAAAATAAAGGTCTACTTACTTGATTAGCCATATAGATTGTGAGAAGACCTCTCCTATAAACAGAAAAGATAAAATAAGTGAATGAATCAAATATTTTTTTCACACTGAAGAAAAACAGTTTAATCATTAAGAATATTTTATTTAAGAACAGAATTTTAAAAACAGATTATTGATGGAAAATGAATGATTACCACCGTATAGAAAAATGAGTGCAAACCCAGAAATAGCATCTTGATAGCACAGTATCCAAAGCTGTGAGGAATTACAGGAACCAAGTTATATATAGCAACTGGCTACTCCACATGAGTCCTGAAGCTGTCACAGGGGGCAAGGCACCTTGAATTACACACAGTACTTATCACAAAATAAGTCTGCATATGTGCCAGTAACATAAGCATGCAAACAAATGATGTAACCTTCAGTTAAATTGTGAATGTACAGCAAAATGCCTGTGTGTTAACTTCTGCTTTGTGATTGGTGCTTTGCAACTCGAGGCACCTTAGCCCTTCTGCCTACAATATCAGGAAGAGTTTTCTACTGAGACTGATGCACAAATCTTGGCTCAAACCACTTGAAACCACCACAGTGCCAACAGTGCCCTGGAACAGTGGCTACCATCTTCTCTTCTAACCCTTATCTACTTTTTATTCCACTTCTATTTTTTGATCTGTCCCTATGTCTTAGCCCACAGCTCCCACTGCTCTTTAGGAAAAGTACAAACGTGGGCTCAAGCTCTCGCATTTTTGTTGATTCTATTGCAGCACAAGTTGAAAACTGAACTCAACTATGTAGGTGAGAGCTGCTCCAGCAACCAACTGCACTGCAGGGTCCAGATGAAACTAAAATTTTTTTCTATACTATAATTTTCTTCTATACTGGAAGACATTGGCACTGCAGGTTTGCTTTGCCCTCAATTACTGCTCCTCTTCTGGAAAGATTTCATTACAAACTGTGGCCAAAGGTTGGAACACTCCATTTCAGTATTTCCTACTGGACTGGTGTTGTTATCTTCTTGAGTCTACCATCAGCCTGGAAGTATTTGGGAATTTTCTCATTGTCCTCACTGGTCTTATACAAAAAACCTGAAAATTTTTGTGAAGGAACCACACATTGATCTATTAAGTTTCTCAATATGCAAGTGAATTTATAACCTGAATCCATATTAGGATTTTTTTTTAATATTGTTACTACAGAATGTAATATGTAACAGAAGGTCTAACCCATGCTTGTATGTTCCATTTTGTCATGACATTTTAAATTTCCAAGCATTCATAGAGTTCGAGTGCTTAAGAGAGCAGTGTGTTAACAGAACATTTCTTGCTATCAGTTCAGCTGAAGAACCGAACAAAAAAAAGCAAAGATAGCAGGAAATAAAGAAATCCCTATCGCACAGCTCCCAAACTTGATTCATCCAAAATGTTTGATCAGTATTTTCTAACCCCCACATTTACATGTCCATAACTTTGTCAAGTTATGCATCCAGATAAAGGTTTTTAACAGCAGCCACCTAAACTACAGGGATACATTCCACTTAAGTTTTACTGCTTCCACATCACACTGAATTTGTGGAAAGCAGTAACACAGCATACTGACTTTGGCAACTTGCTCTCTACTCACAAAGAAGATTCAAATTTGGCTTAAGTTCAAAACTTTAACTTACAAAATCAGTTTGTTTCATGGTTGTATTAAAAAAAAAAAAACAGAATTACAAATCTGCTCTCTGCATACCTTCTCTAGCCAGTACCACTCTGTGCCAGATACTAGAAACAAGATTCCAGCATGGAAACCTAAGGAAAAAAAGCCTGAATCTAAAGATTTGTTGAGAATGAGGCATTCGAGAAAAAAATAAGACAAAAGGTAGGGAATAGGGTCCATGAGTCCATAGCCCCTACTACTTTCAATAAAGCTTTAAAGTACTGTATAAAATTTCTGAACAGGAAGGGGTAAAAATTCACCTGATGCAATAGATAAATTCAACTCTCAGGCTGGTCTGCAAACATTCATCTAGTGTTTCAGTTGACTAGCTCAAATGATAAAACAATATTGGTGCCCCAACCCTTCTGAGTAGCAAACTGACAGCTAATACAGTTCTGTGTAGTGTATTATTTTAATTTGTTCTCAAGAAAAAATACTGGATATTTCATGTTCCTTAGATTTTATTTTTACCCCTGTAATTAGCATTAAAAATTTATGATAAACATCCAAACACTCAGCCGTTTGGAAACATAGAAATAAACCTACCCATAAGAGCTAACCTGGTAACTCAATCCACTTTGAGTATTCTGGAAAATATCAGAACATCAAAAACATCCTGCAGTAACACACCTGTGAGAAGACTCAATCAGCAGCTGAGTGACAAATGCAGCTTTCAGAGTATTCACAATTGTAGTATCTACAGTGGGCACAAAGCAGGATGATCACTGTTATGTGCACGTAACTTATTTAGTGGATTCTCCTCTGCAGTCTCTCATTCATGCAGGCAGAGTGTTTCAGCCTCCCACAGAAATTTATTTAATCTTTTTTAAAACACTAACAAACTAAGAACTAAGTGAGTTTTAGTTTCTATTGTAGTTCCTTTGGGGGTAAAATGGAACTCACCAGCCACAAAGACAAAGAAAGGAAAAGGTGCTAGAGAAGAGGAAGGAAAGAAATCAGAAGCTGCAGTGCAGCTGCAGCAGGACCAATGTGAGAAGGAGGTCCTGGGAGGAGACAAAATGTGCAGACAATAAATTTGTGCAAGGAAGTAACTTCCGGAACTGAAAACACAGCAAGTTTTTAGTTGACGTCATCTCCAACTGCCTGCAACAAGCCCGTCTGTGAGGCCCCAGCTAACTCCAAGCAGAAAGAGTTTTCTTCCTCCAAATTAATTCTGTGACTGTTTCAAAAATAAATACCCCCACGTTTCCAGGGAAAGGGGGAAAAAAAAGGAGGGGGGAATGGGCATTCTTCCTGGCCCTGTACAAATGTGATCCAACAAGCCTAACCCAAACCTGAACTCGGCTGTTAAAAAGCAGTTGGAAGTTCAGAAAATGTTGCACTATTCTGTAGCAATGACAGCTGACAGAAAACAGGACAGAAATATGGAGGTAGGCCAAGTAAAAGGGTCACTGGTACAACCCAAGGACTGTTTTAAAACTGCAGCTGGTAAATAGGGGGAGAATATAATTGGGAAATGGTATTAGAAGAGCAGGAAATTATTAAACAATAAAAATACTTATTCAGTCATGTCTAACCACATGCTTCAGGGAGGTTTAAAGATACTAACAAACAGTTTACATTTCACTCTAACATCCATGAACTGGTGCTGAATGCTAATCTTGGCAACACCAACAACAGCATGTGGCTACAGCAGTGACAGTCTGGCAAGGTCAATAAGGGAAATCCCAAGGAGACACACACAAATCCCTACTGCCCACCCCTCCTCCATGGTTTCTGGCTTAGGCCATTTTATCCAAAGCCTACTTCCATAAATATTTTCATTCTGGTTTCCCACTGACTCCCAGTCACCTCTTCAATTGAAAGTCACTCCCATAGCCAGGTCTGTTTCCAATGACATGTGTGATATTTTAACTCAGAAGGAAAAACATGAGCTAGGGGTAACCTTAGCATTCACGAGCAGCAGACCAAGGTCCATCCTACCATTTCTTGTATTAAATTTAAAAAAAAAAAAAATTGCTGAAAAAGTGTTAACAAGACAGGTCTCCTTCACCTGAAAAAGGAGGCTTGCATGAAACTAATCACATTTTAATTGCTCTTAAATTCAAGTCTCAAAGAGCAGTACTGTTTATATTCACTTTGTTTCTCCTCCTTTTTCTTCCTAATTCACACTTTTAAATGAATTTTCTAACATGCTTGTAGAGAACTGAGTGGACAAGGTCTCAGAGTTTAGTTATCCAACACAGGTCACATTATCTACAGTTGAATAATTCCAATTTACAGATTCCACATTTAATGTTTAAATTACAACAGACCACAGGCTTCTAGAAGATAATTTTCTTGTTCATTTATACCTTCCTCAAAGAAAATTTTAACTCGATAAAATTTCCTTTTTGGACAACTTGGTAACATTCAAACCAAATTATAACAGCAATAGCTCTTAAACTATGGCCCATAAACCTCAACAGAGAACCACATATTTTTGTTATTGCACTGCCCAGAGGAAAGAGTCTGAAATAACTGCTAAAAACCCCAAAAAGCTACAGGATAAAAATAACACGGAAACCTAGCAGTGTACTGGGCTGTATTTCCAGAAGTTTAGGTAGGAGGTCAAAGGAAATGATTAATCCCATTTACTTGGCACTCACTACACCACAGGGTCCCGTGCCTGGTTGTGGTCCCCAGAAGAAGCAGGCATTGATCAGCTGGCATGGAGGAGCAGCAGTACGGCTGGGCAGACTCTGACCCGACCCAAGGAAACAGCATTTTCTCCAGTAAGATAGGAGAGCACTGGAACAGGGACTCAGAGGGGCTGTTGGACCTCTGTCCTCAGAAGTTTGCAAGGCTGACCAGGCAAATCCCCAAGCAAGCTGGATTGAATTCAGTGCCAGCCCTGCTCCAAGTAGGAAGCTGCACTAGCCGAATTCCCAAGCTTTACCTGAACAATTCTATTATTCTACAGAGAAAAGGTGGAAAGCAACTTCAAAATATCATCAATAATTTTTTCACAAATTATAAAAATCAGAAGAGGTTACAGTGATAAAAAAATCTGTCTTCCTAACGAATACAGAACACAAACTCTTCTTTAATGAATTAGCTATTTATTAAAAAGATCAATTTTGTCTTTTAAGTATTTCCAATCACCACAATCACTGATATGTTATTTTCTGGGTACTTATCTTTACAATTTGCACCCTAAGACAAGAATTACTCTAGTCTCTGAAAACAGTTACATCTTTACCTTCCCTGTAACTAACATTACCCCCTACAACCATGTCCCCCTCATACCATTTCTTAAACAAGAACTGAACTCCAGTTTTTCCTCCATGTTCCCTAAGTTTTTAATCACACTTACAGCTCTTTGCTGAAACTGTCCCAGTTTTTCAAAATTCATCCTCAGGACTTCAAATGAAAATATAGGAAATGAAAACGAGATTAAAGTTCTCCTATCCTTTGTTTAACCAAAAGTATTTTAAGTCAAAGAAATCACTGAGTGCTGCTCTCAGAATTTGCATTTGCCTGTGAGCAAGGTATTTATATCTTCTTGTAAGTGCTGCAAACTCTGGAAAACTAATTTGATTGAGGCCAAAGTCCAATTTCCCTTACACGTGAGTAAAAAATCCTATTTGTGCCAGTAGAAGAAGCAACTGTCCAAATCTGCATGCCAATATATTGTTTGTGGAACACTTTGCTGAAGAATGTTTTCTTGCTCGGCTTGATGGGCTATAAAATTCAAAAAATAACTCCATTTTCACAAGTAGCATAAGCTTTTCCTTCATATAATAGCAAATCATATGAAATACAACCAAGATTGTTTTTTCCTACAAAACTCTCTGCCAGTTCTCTCTCATTTATGGTTTTCCTTCAATGGATTTATGGTTTCCCTTAAATACCAAGTTGTTGCTAAGCTAAAAAAAAAAACAACAACAAAGCAAACAAAAACAAAAAAAAAAAAAACAGCACCATCAGCACACACACAAAAAAACCCCAACCAACCAACCTTGCCTGGAGGTGGGATGAATCCTTAGAAAGTACTTAGGCTCATGGAAATTTTACCATAAGTTAATTATTGCAACCACAGCAGCCCTCAAAGAAAATTTCCAACAGAAAGCAAACACCTTCTGTTTCTCTAAACAGCCATAGGAGAGAGGTAGGACCTGTCATTTTTAAGATGTATCTTTCTCAATATTCATTCTTCCGTCTAAATTTTTTTTCTTTCATATATTTTGCCTTGCCCTGCCCATCTTTTGTGTCTGATAGCAGCACTCCAGTTCCTAGAATTTCCTCATCAAAAAACTGGTTTTGGTGATATGAAGTTTAAAGAATTCTCTATTGCCTTGTTTCGGTTTAACCACAAACCTTTCCAAGCAGACATCCTGAAATCTAAACATTCACTGCAATTATTTAAATTTACTTGAAGTACCGTAACTGCTCTTTTTTTACCGGTATTGTGGGTTTTATGATCACTTTTTTTTGTCTTGCTCAAAACTAAAGGGCAAATAAGTTAGCAAGTCAGAAACAACAGGAAATAACTAGAGGAACATGAATACCACTGTGTACAGATTTAACATAAATTGACTGAACAGGCACCTCCTTCAGTGAGCCCTAGGTGTGAGCTGTAAGAGGGAGCCCCTAAATTCTCCCCCCAGGGTGAGGGACACACTGGGGCAGGCACACCCAGGCCTCACAGCCAGGCCTATCCCTGCGACAGCTCCCGTAGGCCAGCACACGGCAGCAGCCAGCAGCACAGCGGGATAAAAGGAGCCTGGAGATGGACATAGCAGCATGTTAAAAATCTTTATGCATGCAATTAAGAGAACAGGTTCTCTGATTAAACATCTAATTGATGGGTTATGTTTCTCCACATATGCAATGAATTTAAACAGGTGGTGGGGCAAACACCCACAAAATAAAAATATCCAACTCACTGCTAAGACAAGAGCGGTTTTAGCTTTACTATAAAGCTTTCTAATTTCATCCCCAGTCCAAAACTTCAAATTCCCGATACCTGCTTTTCCAAAAACTCTTAGTGTTGTCAAACTAACAAGACTTGACCCAAGAAAAAGAAGGTACTAGAGTCAAACTCACCTTTCCTTGTGGCCCATACATCAAAATCTGAACTATACATTACATTTTAACCATTTTTTTCATAATTTTCTTATATTAGTTTCCTACAAAATCAAGTCTGAATTCTATATGAATGTCACTGTTCATTGCATCTGCTGCATATTCTGACACTTAGCACAATTTCAACTTTCTTTTTTCTGATTCTTTGCAAGTCTAAGAAACTACAAATAAAACTATTTTTATAAGAATCTCTGGATTCAAAGGCAAATATGGGATGGAATGTTAAAAAAAAAGGTAAAGAGCACAAAACCTTTGCTGTACTGACTTGTTAAAGCAAAACAGTCATTTTAGTAATATATATTTTCATATATAAGTATATATCATACATAAATTCACATTATAATTACATATATATTAGTAAATGGCAAAACTTGGGAACATTTGTCCTCTTTGAATTTAGAAAAGAAGGATTCAGAAAGAGTTAACTCTTACTTTAATTTCTTAACATAAACTAAGAAGCTAACATAATAGTTTGTAATGGCTCCCCAGACAGGACTCACAGTCTGCAAAAACAGGAAGAATTCCTCCCATCAGCTTCAACCCCTCTCCCCCCACTGTAAAACACCACTTAATAACCTGCACAATTAAATCAAACACACAAATCACATGTTTCCCTGAAATGAAAGAAGTTAAAATGAAGAGGTAAGAGGTAGGGCTTTCTCTGCTCTACAGCAGCTTGACACCACAAGCAAACCCAGCATAGATGTGGAGTTGTGATTGCATCCCTGTAATAACACAAGCACTACAGATTATGTTTAGGGTATCGTTAATCTCTCACACCCACCAATTTCCTACTGACAGCTGGAGGTCAGCAGAGAAGTCCTGGTGCAAAAGTTCACTTAAAATCAGCAGGAACAGTCAAGCTTTCAAAATAACGCTGAGAATTATGAAAACAGACCTAAGCAGTGAGTTTTCAAAAAAGAACATGGTAACTTTTTAGCTTAGTAAAAACCAGTAGGCAAGTCTTTCACACAAAAATAATGTTCAGAACTTCATCTCAAAAATATACAGTTTAAGGACTCATGACCCACTCTTTCTTTAAAGGAATTTCCTATTTCAATATTTTGGGTTGTTTAAAGTAGGAAATGGACACTTTGCAAGCTGGAGAAATTGAAATTGCTCAAAACTGCAAATCAGTAATTCTTGCTTGGAGCACATTACATGTTAAACAAAATGGTTTTATGCAAATACTCAGAATTTGTTGTTCTTAAAAGGAAATAAAACAAACTCAACATGTTCTATGATTTGAACACATGCCAAAGAAAGGGTATGAGAAAACTGGAAAGGGAGAGAAGCCAAAAATAAAATATATCTACAGCAATACATTCCAGTTAAATTAGTACCAATAATTCTTACAGATATTCCAGATAGTGCAGCACAAGATAACATCTATAGTTCAATTTTTTTTGACTGCTCTATGCTCTGTTTTATACAGATTTTCTTTTACCATTCCCTCCCTCTTCCTTCTCTCCGAGTTTCTCTATGGTATCTACAGAGCAAAAACAAACGCTGACCTACAGAGGGGAAAAAACCTCTTAATTAAAGTGTGATTTAACCTCACAAGATTCCATGAAGAGATAAAAAGATTCCAAAAAGCTTGTTAGTATTATAAAATGACCGACTGGGAGATAACAGAAGAAAAACAAATTAATCAAACCTCAGGAAAAGAAATGAAGGATTTGGGGATTTTTTAAATTATTCACATTCTTGGTACAGAAGGTCTATCTAGTGTTAAGTAAGGCCCCAAATAACAATTTCTTTGGACCGTTGATAGTAACACCGAGCTGGTTTTAATCAGCTCAGTCAATCACAAAGAAAACACTCAGTTCTTTCTGGGCATGGGCTGCTTGGCCACTCTTTCTGGAAGGTATGAGCATAGGGCACAAAAGCAAATACTTTTGAACAAAACTGCTTTGGAGAGTCTCAGCAGCAGCAGGTCATTGTTTAATGTATTCTGTTGGCAATCACTACCATTCCAAAGCAAAACAGGACACTATGGACAGAACAGTTAATAAAAATTAAGAAGAGCAGGACAGGGCATGGAAAAAATTCAGAATTGAAAATATGTCCAGTATTCCTGGCCTTGGAGATATACTCAGGGTATTTTGAGAGTGAGAAGGCAGGAAGGAGAAAAAATTTATCATATAAGGTCACAGTTGACAGCTTGGGGCTGTCCCAATACCAGCTGAAAATTATCCAGTATTTGACCAATTCTTCTCAACCTCTACCCTGTAGCCTTTCTCAAATTAAGAGCCCTTCAACCACACCCTTACCTGCATACCCCAAACCCAGCTCACAACAGCTCAGCAAGAAGCAGCTCCAGAGGTTTCCCAAGAAACCCCCTGGAATGGCTGGCCTTCCCTTTCCAATTCATATTCTATGCCCAGTTTGAGACAGCCCAAATCACCAGTTATTTCATCTATTTCAAAAGACTTAAGTAGCCTGATACTGTTTTTCTAGTCTATCAAACAAATAGCTATTGTAGTGTTTGCATGTTTAGAATGAACTTTCTCTTTAGACTCACAATGTTTTAATGTTACATTTGTGATTAGATTACACTGTTTACAAAGCACCTGAAGCAATTTATTAAAAAAAAAATGATAAATCAGTTTAACTCAAACAAGGAACTATTGCAGCTTTTCACAAGGTATGACTAACTTCTAAATGTCCTTGTATTCACCAACAGCAGACTAGAACTTCCAAGGGAAGTAGTGTATGGATTTAGACTTGTCCACATACAATGACATTTGCTTTTTTTCCTCCCCTTTGGACCCTCTAATGACAGCCTATTAAGTAATTTTAGAAACAGGCTTTAAATCCAGTTAGGAACTATTAATTTAATCACTCAGAAGACAGATGAATGCTATTAAGAGTGTGCCTACTTCTGTAATGGGGGTCCCACAAGGGACCCCAAGGAACAGCAGTGTGAACTGAAATCAGTGTGAACCTTCTCTAGAAAGGCAGGCAAACCACACTAAAAGTTTGACTGAGTGTCTATTTGAACACATCCCTACTGACTGAGAAGCCAGTTTCTGGCAGGACATCAGTAATGGAGGATGAACTGTGCCAGATACTACAGACAGACATTAATGAGACATTTCACCTACCAAAGACAGAAATAAGCTATTGCCAAGTCCAGTTTGAACCTATTATTTTCTGGCATTAAGCTCAAACATCCAAATTGCCAATGGCTGATATTAGAACACTTTCACTAGTTCCTCAGTCCGTTGCTCACAAGGAATGAATAACAGACACTGAAGAGCTTAAAAGGAAAAACATATCACTGAAGCAGCAAGATGGAGCCCACATAAATTCCTTCACACAGACCAAATTATGCTGTACTACCAGACAGTCCATATTGTTTCAGTCTTTCACCAAAGCTGGAGCAGTCTGGACTGCGATGACAGCTACTGGCCCAAATTCATGAGACCTGTTTAATGCTTGCCTTTAATACCATGGGCGTGGTTTGTTCCTGCTTCTTAGACAGACTGTCTTTAAGAGAAGGTTTTAATGGCAATCTTTATCAAAAAAGATTCAGTCTGGAGTGGAGGTCATCAGATTACAAGAAACACTACAACATATACTGTTTTATTTCCTCACCAAAGGAAATAAAAACATGCCATTTTCTGTCCCAGGATGTGGAGGGGAGAGGGCAGGAAGGGGAAGTAAGATGTTTGACCTAAGAACACTGCTGTAATCTTTGTCACAGAAAAGCTTTGCATGATTAAATATGGAAAATCATTACCATTCTAAGTCTCTACCTTCACACTTTTCCTGCTGCAGGGGCTAACAATGACCTTAGTTTCTAGGGAACAATGATGCTCCAGAAAAGTCACTTTTTTACAGAGGGTTTAGAGGTGTGGCTCATACAGAAATAAATACTTAAGCTGCTCTCATCTATAGTATCTAGAAACAATATCCTACAAGCAGACCTGAGGAGCACAGCACCGAAAAGCTTCCTCCAAGACTTCCAGCCATTGCACTAGAGGCATGTCAGGCATGGGTGTTATCTCGCCAGGTAAATGTCAGCACTCAAGCCAGCTCACCTAAACAGCATCTGAAGTTTATTCTATACTAGCAGAGTATTTATTATTTCCCCTCTGGGAGCTACATGTTACACACAAGCATTCAGACACAGAAGATGTATTAAGTGTTTGCTTAAGTCAGGGAAGTCCAAATGAGTGTGTCCTGGATGCTAGTGCTGAGCAGACGCGACAGAGAAATTAATCCACTGTTTGTGCCATTTGAATCCAGGTCAGACTCACAGAATAGTCCAGGAGGAGTCAGAATTTTAACACTTTATCTCAGCATTTCATTTCAACAGGACTGTAAGTTTTGCAAATTTTGGTGGGTTTTTTATGATTAATGATGAAAAACAGAATACAAAATTATACTATTATTCAGATGACTATAAGTTTTCAGCTTACAAAGTGAACATTTCAGAAATAGGTTTGCCAAAATGAGTTCTTGAAATAATTTTTAAAAATTAAAACTTTACCTATATTCAAGTTTCAGTTACTCATGGAGCCACACAGGAAGAGAGGAAGGTATCTGCACAGTCACCTGGGATTCATCACAGCTTGCTGCTTGACCTTTGCTCACCCAGCCTGGCCCCACGTGCACTGATAGAGTAGGCCAGAGTTTAATGGGTGCTGCCCAAGATGTCTTTACATCCATGAAGCAGCCACATGGCTGGTGCTGTGCCTAAGCTGGTAAATCCTCCTGAAACTCAAGAGATCGGGAGACCACTAAGCAATTACAACAAGGTACAACTGATTTAATCAGACTTCCAGTAACAGGATGGTCCAGCATGATCCATCTCAGCCCTAACAACACGGAGAGAAAATAAACCCAGTCTCTAGACTCATCCAGATGTTGCAATGCATTCTGCAGTGTCTCCAGAATCACAAGTATATATTTCACATGGGGTCTTCCAGGATTCTTCCCTGTTTGCCTGTGTTATCCTAGAAAATGGACTGTCAGCTGCAAAGCTGTAGCTGCTCTCCTGCTCTTCATCTTGTGCAAAACTTCAGTTACCACAAAAAAGCTGAACCAAATTTTTCCAGCATTCAAATGCAGCAGCCTGAATGTTAAACTTGGTTGCTGAATACTTAAGCAGAAACAGTAGAGTTATTCAGAATCCTGAATAGTTTATAAACTGGGCTGACTGACTGACTACACATGTATGGAACTGTAGTCACTGATTCCCAATAAACCTTCTTGCTCTGTTCACTAGTACAGAATTCACCTTGCCAAACTTTTGCCATCTCAAGTGGATGAAATCTAATTTAAGACAGTTATCTAGACTGCAATGAGACACAGAATGGTGAATCATAAAACTGACTGGAAAGAAATGACTGTTATGAAATAGAAACACACATTTCAGATAGTTAGGAAAGTCCAAGTGTTGAGTGCAACCATCTTTTTTATCCAGAAATTATAAGGATTATACCTGTACCTTATGTGCCTACACAGAATCACAAGGCATACAGGGCACGAATGAAGGATAGACTTCCTATAGGAGTAATTAAGAACACCATACGTGAGAGAAGATCTTTCTCACACAGTAAACCAAGTAGTTTCCACAGTTCATTGAAATGAAGCAAACTTTCCTCTGCAGCTACTTTTACAAATGGAGCAGACAGTTTATACCTTGCCAGTAACACAGCATCTTTCTATGACCCACAGAGGACAACCTGGTCCTTCACACAGGACAGCCTCACAATATGGCTACAATTTAAATGACAGCCTTTCCCTCATCCACTAGACAGGTGACCTGGTCACAGAAGGACATCAAATAAGTTAAACAGGACTTGCACTTTGTGAACTCATGTTAACTGTGCCTGGTGATCATGTAGTTCCTTTAAATGCCTTTCAATACTACCCAGAATAATCTCCAGAATATTTCCAGGAACTGGTCTATAGCTTATCTTCCCTCAGACCCTTCCTGCACACACAGTAACATTGTTGCAACACCCAATAGCTCCTTCAGAACTCTGGTGTAAATCCCACTAGGCCCCAGGGCCTTGTGAACATCCCGCTGATACAAGTGGTTCCTTACAATTTCAGCGTCTGCAAATGGACTGTACTGACACGTGGTCCTCCAAATCAAGGAACCGAGCAGCCCAAGGTCTATCAACATTATTAAAGATGGGAGTAAAAACAGTCTCTGCTCTTTCTACATCTGTATTAGTCAGGTGACCACCTTCAACAAGTGTCAGTGTGTTTTCTTTAGACTTTTCCTTGCCATTAATGTACTTAAAAAAAACCCTTCCCTGTTGTCAGATACAGCAGTGACAAGTCTCTACTCTAATTGAGTTTCTGGCCTTTCAAATCTTCTCCCTGCACATACAAACCACAGCCCTGTACTCTTCCTGTGGAGACTGACCTCACTTCCAGAGACCACACAATTTCCTTTTCCTCTTGAGCTCCACGAGGAGTTCACTGTTCAGCCAAACTGGTGTTCTGGCCCAATTCCAGTGTGTTGCTTGACTTACAACACACTGGAATTGCCTGCTCCTGCACTTAGAAAAGACAATTCTTAAAAAGCGACTTTATTAATATTGAATTAACTGATGTACAGTTAAAAAAAACCTCCAGAAACTGTTTTTAGGATTAACACATGATGCAACAAGAGTATGACAAATAGAAAACTCTCTGAATATCTCAGACTGCCAAGGATATACCTTAGAGAGAGCATCAATTCTTCTAGTGTAAAATACTAGTCTATCACAGGTTTTTCCATGAAAAATACTCCCAAGAGCTGTCTATCCTGAGCTACCTGCCATTTACAAGGTTGCCACCATCACAGCATCTTCCAGATTGCCTTCTGCATTCCCAGCTGTGAATGATCAATTTTTGCTTCTTCTGATAACTGTTAAAGCAATCTGGTTTTGTGGGAGGTGTCCCTGTCCATGGCAGAGGTGTTGGAACTAGACGAGCTTTTAGGTTCCTTCCAATCCAAAACATTTTATGAGATGGTTCTAGAGCTACAGCACAGTAGCAGCCCTCAAAGCACACAGCAAAACATGTTCAAATGTTTATGCACTGTTACTATAAAAATATAAATCCTCAAACACTGGCTCTCCCCAAGGCAGTTGCTGAAGTACAATGGAATTTAACATATTTTAGTTTAGAAACAGAAAGCTTTCCCAGTAACTTCTACAGCCTGGCTCTATATCCCACAGCAATAATCACTCTAGAGGAGTACAATTCCAAAAAATTTGTTTCCCTGCTAGCTGTCCTTACTAGATTACACCACAAAATACTCATGTCAGTGATCCAAACTTGAGAGCTTTTTCACTCTAATGCAAAGAATATGCAAAAAAATCACCCCTCAACATCGCTTGCTTTCTCAATTTCTTACCTGTAGCAAGTACAACTAAAACTTGCAAAAACACCTGCTGTGTTAAAAGAGTTTGTTCACTTGTTTTGATTACTCACCCCACCAAAACAGTGATTTACCTGTTTCCCTAAAACATGTCAAACTGAATAACCACAAAACATTTTTTTGGAAAGGAGATTGTCACCTCAAGCCTAAATATACTATACTACTATAAAGAAATATATATCAACAAATTTGTATTTGAATGTTAACAAAGTTACAAAATTCATGTATTTCTTTACAGTGTATAGTTTTTACCATTATTGTGCTGCCATATTCCTCCTTTATAACGTGTTTAGACTAATGGCATTTATGGCAAGCAAATAATCCTAACAGCACTGAACATTTCATCAGAACAAACATACAGCCTAAAAATTCCACATTGTTCTTACATAAATGTTTCTGTCACTTTTCCAAGCAATACATAGTAATACTTTTGTTTCCAAGAACACTAAATATATGTGTGTATATATAGATATCCTCTATAACACACACTGTTGCACTGCTTTACTTTTTAAACACATTTGCTTTAAATATTTTTCTAAGAGTCCAGTACACTGATTTTTTCTTATGAAAAACACCCAAAGTTTTTAACTAAAAACAAACAGTTGCCCAGAGCAAGATTTTACAACCAAATTATAAAATCTCCCTAAATCTCAAGTTTTATAATACCATCAGTGACAGAGTCATAACTGTAGCGAGGAGACGAGACAGGCGCCGCTATAATGTTAACAGCCAGTATGTAAACATTAATGCAGCCTAAGGGGGGAGCAGGGGCAACCCCACAAGTGTCCCTTCACAGAGGCCACAGAAATTTTGGGTGGCTATAGGTTAACTTTCTCTGGCTTAATTAATTACAAAAGGCAGGGGGAAAAAAACAAAAAAAAAACAAACCACAAAACAGCCAGGCAGCAAGACAATAAGACAATTAATTTCATTATAACTGGAATTGTGTCCCCTCTTAAAGCTTTATAGTTCTTGAAATTCATTAATACATGATTTCTTGAGCAAGAGTCCAGTAAAATGAAGTTTGCCATTCAGCTACTAGCAAAACACAACTTAAATGGTTTTGAAATATCAGCACATTTACAAAACACTTAAGAGAACACATTTTTTTCCTAGAAAGTAATCACAGAGTTCTTAAATACAGGCTCTCCTTAGAAGTCTGCAAGGTACAACTGATTTAATCAGACTTCCAGTAACAGGCTGATTTCAGCCAAGTCTCAAATCACATTCCAACAGCTTGATTCACAATAATTTTAACAAGTATACTCAGTTACTTCCTTGCTTTCTAACAGTTTCAGTACTTCTAGAAAAAGGCAGCGCCATGTCTTTTGGTCCAAGCCATTTATCTTCTCCTTATCACATGTTCAATTCTTGGTGATGGCATTTAATGGATGTTGAAAGAAATGACAAGAGACTGTAACTTGGAATTACAAACAAAAGCCAAAAGACACAAGCAAAATATTATTTTTTAAAAATTATAAATAAAATTCCTTCTTATCACCAGTTGGAAATGACACCTGTAGAAGCTAAAAAAGGATTGTATGGTTAAACAACTCCATACAAAGGTTAATAAAAATAATGCAATGATTTCCTAAGGAATTCAATGAAATTAATGGAACTGAGTCATCTCTGGTTTTGAGGAGACATTAACACAGCTTTTAATGTCTAACACTACAAAACTGAATTCTGTGATAAAACAATTGCGCATTTTTCTTTAACAGAAGACGTAAAACAGGTGAAAGTGCAAAGAACATCATATTCTTTTAAGTATAATCATGGAACTGCATCTATTAGAAGCTTGCTTACATATTATTATATAGCCATAGCTATTATGACAATATAAACAAAGAATGATTAAAATATTGACAATTAAAACAAATTAGAGTCAGCAAAAATGCTTCCTCCCAACACTAACAGGCAATCCACAAAGCCTGAGAGCACCAGAAAAAGGGAAACATTCTGAGTTCCTCCTACTGGAGTAAGGACTAAGGGATGAAAGGCATAGAGTATGTGTTTGCAATGTGCAGATTCATAATCTCCATGTTTATGTATCCACATCCAATTCTTATCTAAGAAACAATATTTATCAAAACACTACTTAAGAATATGGGCAGTTCTCTTCTGATAATCTCACAAAACATTTATGGACACAAAAAAGTTAAGAAGTGTTTTTATTCCTTGTCCCTTTCCACAGATCCTGATAAACTAGTTTTCATAGACAGGACAACTATGTTTTATGGTCGCCAAAGAGAACACACATGGACATATTAATGTGTCATTTATATCTTTATAGACCTGTAAGAGCATAATATAGTGCAGAGCATTTCCTGAGTCTGTTTGAAGTTTCTATGCAATGTCACCTCCCCTCCTCGTTGCCAGTGTCCTGCAAATCTGTAATTACATATTACAAAGATAGAAACTACAATCAAACTAATTCTGTAACACACTAGAAAATATGTTCCTCCTCAGGATTATAATGCACCTAGCCAAGCTATCAATGTCTTTTTCCCATTCTTCCATATGAATTACACACTCCTAGGCTGGCACACATGAACAGGAACACTTGGAAGAAAATCTGATTTATAAGCCTGCTGTTTCCAAGTTCAGGACTGACAGGGACACTGTGCAAGCAAATGCCAGTGAGGCACTTAAAATAGGGTATCCACTTGGGAAGAGATTAAGTGATTAAGTTCAATGTTACTGCCAGCTGCAAGTAGCAATTTGAAGGGCTAGAGATAAGTTTATGAACTCAAATCAGGACTTTTTCCCACTTTCCTGGCTTTTCACTACAATTTGTTCTAAGGTGCTCAGCAGATAACTGAAAATGCCCCTTATTCATGTGAAACATCAGTTTTCTAAGGACTGTGAGTCTATTAAAATTTGATTTTGCCTGTAACAGAAGCTAAGAGGCAAACAGATTTGAAATCAGAAAATTGCATTTCACTGTCAGCAGCAGCATTTTGCACGCTACACATAGCTGCCATCTGAGAACATACCAAACAATTTCATATTTTAAAAACTCCCTTAACTTTCAAAAACCTTTTAACACCCTTTACTGATTTTTTTTCATTAAGAAAATGACTCCACACTTTCATACATGTGTTATCCTGCAATACCAACATTTCTTTCTTTCATTTAACTGATCCAACATAATGTGAATTTTTAGGCAAAATCTCTTAGGTCACACATGGATTCTGATAGAAAGGGGAATAACCCTACAGGAATTAAGTATTCCAGCATCATTCATTGCATACGTACTGTACCAATCTACATTTGTCATTTCCACATACCTCTATTTCAACTTCCATTTCTTTCAAATTTCAGATGCTAAATAGAATCCTCTGAATGTGTCAGAGCTTTCATACATCGCCACAAACAAGTCCAGAAAAATCCATTTAATATAAAATTTGCCTACTCGTTTTGTTACTCTTAACAAGTGTAGCTTTGCAACTTTCTGACAGATGTTTTGCTGTTATACAAAAACCTTATACAGCTTTGGGCTCATAAGCACTTTCAACTCTCCACTCACAAATATTCTGAAAGCTACAAGAAGGTCACAGATTGACAACCAGCCCGATTTCTTTCTTTTTAATGTTATCTAGAAACACTAGAAGTCTGGCACAGAAAAGCCTCACATTGTAACAAGTCTGTAGGAAAAGTTAAGCCAGTGTTACCACTGATTAAAGGGAGAAAATGCATTCGCTCTCACCCCAAAATGATACTCTGATGCCAACAGCAGGGCTGGAGTCTAAGGAACTAGACAAAGTTCAACTAAAATGTATCCAACCTCTTAAATAGTAATTACAGTAAGATGAAAATTAGTCACCTAGAGAGGACATGAAAAAGATAATTAACTTCTTTGGTAACTTGATTACGATTATTTTCTCTATAGTTACATTAAAGAAAGTGATTTAGAAGTGCTCCCATACTTCCAGAAACTCTTAAACATCCTAAATCTTCAAAAACAATGGCTAATGCAGTCTTTTAAAGGGACAGAACTTCAAAATACATAAAACTTGGTATGGGTTTGCTTACTCCACAGCTGAATTTCAGGAATAGGGTCTGATAGTGAGTCAACAACATAATGATACATATTTGCCAATATTTTTAAAAGACTGCTTAAGGATGTTTCTGACATTCACAGTAATCAAAAGTGCATTCACACCACCTCCAGTACCTCCTTCATTATCTTTTTTAAAAGAGTAATCCATTCTCTTATTAGGGTAATACTTCACCCTTTTCTTACCTTCTTTTCTTTAAATTAAACTTACTAACTAGATGCCTAAAGTATCTCACTCCATAGTAAAATTAAGAAAGTATTGTAACTGACACTATCTATCCAAGCTACCAAGGTAAGTTGAATATCAAACATTAAAACCTTACAAGCCAGCATTTCACCTGCAATCTTCCTGGACTCATTACAAATGGCAGCTTTGGGCTATCATTTGATTACTAAGAGCATTCTTCCCCCTCTTTAATACTTCCATAATGGACTTACCTCTGATAGATGAACTTCAGCACCTCTCCTTAAGTGAAAGGCTTTGCTTTCTGTACCATTACATTTCATCCAATCTGAATTATTTCAGCTCATCCATGGTTTTCTCCACAACATCCTATAATAATTCCTCCATCTTAACTAATGCCACATTGTTAAGTCAACAGCATTCTCCTTCTCTGTGACTAATTGCAAACATTGTTTAAGTCATATTTTAAAAAACAAGCAAGAACAAAACCATAGTTTCATTAGGAAGCCCTAAGCAACCAAGCTTTATCAGGCAATCCTGAGCAATGTAACTGCACATTAAACAAGACAAACAAACCACAAACATGAAACCGAATGTTCATAAAGTGTTTCTTCACAGTAGCTTTCTAGATTTAAATTTAAGGTTGCAAAAGACACTATTTCAGATGAATTATATTTCCAGCAGTCTGAAATAAGCCTACTGAATTGTCAAATGTCAATCATCAAATGACCAAAACAAGAAACATTATTATATTAAACTGAAAACCCATAAACACAAACCCTACCTGCTTTTCCTTTCAATGAGAATAGCCATGTAAGAAGCGGGTAAAGCTGCACCAAAGCCAGGAGACCAAAAGTAGAATTTTCCAAGTATCTTCCTGAAAAAGTAATTTATATACATATTACATGCAAACAGAACATTCATGCATCACACTGTATTTAATATGTATTATAAAATTATGAATGATTTATTGATTTTGTCTTCTCACATTAATCTGTACTTACTAATAAACACTAATCGTTGTATTTTTACAGTTGGATAATTCTCAGAGGAGTTCCTAAAGTGCTTCATAAACATTAAATACCTGAAACACTTAATGTATTCATTTCATTTCAGTGGCTACTTTTCTTCCAGGAAATCAGTGTCTTCCAAGACATATTTTTGAAAAGCTGCAGATACTAATTACAGAAAAATCTTCTAAAAGACCTTATAGCCACTCATCTCTTTGCTACTCGTCCAAATACAAGTCGGAAGATCTGCCTTGTGGAATGTAGCAATGCAGTCAGGTGAGAGAGAAACCAAATCAAATAATTATAATACATGCCCCACTCCAAACAGACAATCCACTGATGCTAAAATCAGGAGAATGCACATTTACAGTAAGCCAAGGAGTCAGTCTGAACATTACAAGTGGAAGCAACAGTGAATTCCCAGTCCTATTAAGCTGGGAAAGCTCTCATTTTGGCAGCTAGATCTGGATTTCTCTTAGAGTCCACAAAACTTCAACTATCAAAATTCCCTCAACAATAAGAGTTGGGGGAAAAAAAGTGTTACAAAAATGGCAATATCTAATAAAATCTTTCTATAAATTGGTCACTATAAAAGGAAGAAAGCAAAACTGCATGTCAGACACAATGTCACCCACAATGTTTTTGGTCTGTCCAGGAGACCTGCACCTTCAAATTTATTCAGGCTGATCACAGGCAAACAAGAAGCAGAGTTGTCACATTTGGTAGCATGACAATAAACATTTCAATTATACCAATGCTGCTCAGCTGACAAGCACTATCAGTGGGAAAACAAAGCATTACAATGGAGCCTACCCTTCTAAAAACACAGCAAACAAAATGGCAAACATGTACACGGTAGAAGAGAACACTTTCTTAGACAAAACTTCATGTTGACAACACAGAAAAGAGAACAAAGACAATTAATCAACACCATCTGATTAGCTCACTTTCATTCCTGCCGTCAAAGGCATGAGCAGCCTCATTTCATACTTCTGCAAAAATAACATTAGCAGCGAGCAGTGCCAGCTTATGTTCGTAAGTGAAAAGAGAGCCAGTGTATCAGCAGCAAGTGATGTAATGGCAATTACACACACTGCTCATTCCCACGGCTGCTAAAGGATAATTTCTCAGGATGACAATGCCAAATGCTGCAGGAGCTAAAGTTCATTATTAGGACTCTCTCAGAAAGTAATTACTGTATGAAGTTTCAGTGAAGTCATTTTAAGCATCTTAATAAGTATGAACACATCTTACCAGACACACCTGTTAAGTAACGGAACAAATGCCTTTTCTGTGGGAAAGAAACAGTAATTTGTTCTTTTGGCATGGTTTAGAATCCTCTTACAAATGCTTGCATGTTTGGTTTGACAAGATTTCGGAAACAACAGTAACACATTCTACATAATAAAGTCTAGTGGAAATAAAAACGTACAGTCACTAACTGAAACATTTAAACTTTTCCTAAAGTAAATGAAAAATTAGGTTTTGTTATTACTTGCATGGTTATTTTCACATGTCCTATGGACAGAAATCGGAGTAAGAACTAGGAGTTCTTTCAGGTCATGCACCTGATTCCTCAATCTACAAGCTGTAGATGGACAAACTTAACTACTCTAGTTGATAGACTAACAGAACCATGTCTTTGTGAGGTTTTACATGTAATTGAACCATAAACCTAAAAATCACACTTTCCATTTAACAGATGCAATGCCTGTCAACACAGGAATGCAGCACTTCCATCTGAAGCCCAGACAGATGTAGTCTTCTGGATCTCACCAGCGGAAGAGATTACAACCCCCAGCTGGACTGTCACACATCTGTAACAGAGATCATCACCCTCACTGCTCTGCCAAGAGAGCAGCTTGTACATAGACCCTAATTCACCACACAAAAAAAATAGGAGCTAAAAAAAAAAAAAGTCAGTCAAGTTAGCTTGGCAATCTCTCCTAAAACAAGAACATCTACCCACTGCCTAAGTCATTGCTGGCATTGGATTTAGGTATTTTTGGAATTTTATTCACATGTGAAATGATGAGATTATTAAATAATGCCCAAAATTATTTTAATTCCACATTCTTGCCTAAAATTTTACATCCTTGAGAATACCTGCATTGGGTTGAATTTTGGTAGTTTTTTCTAGCTGAAAGGAAGAAACTACCATAAATATGAGTTAACATGTCCAGCTATAAACCCTTACTCAATTACTTTGTCTAGAACTCCAGGAGGGTAAGAGCAATCAACTGCATGGGGCTTGCTCAACAATTCTGTTTCTGAGCAACTGCTTCTGCTATAATATACTTTTCAAGCAAAAACAGATATAAAAACTGCAGCATATATCCTGTTGTACAAATCTATCACATCCAATCTCTCATCACCATCTAGAGCCAGACAGAGAGCATTCAGGTCTTCACAGTCTCAATTAATCTCTTTCCATGATTGCATATCAGGTCCAGAAATACTCATGCCCCTTTACACAAAAACAGAGGTACTGGTATTTCTTTGATGGTTTAAAATATTTCTGGCCTAGATAATAACATACCATTACACTTCTTACTCTCAAGGCTGCTGAAGGAAGTACACTGATCATACAGCAGTAAACTCAAAGAATAATACAACTTCAATCAAAACATTAAAAAACCATAAATATTAAAAAGGACACATATTGGCTAAAAATAAAGGACTGAAGTCTCACATTTCCATCTTCCATCAAACACCCAAGAGCAGGTGAGAGAAGCAAGCTTATATGCCTCAAGCTGCAAGACAAGTATACTAAATACAAGATATTAAGTACATTTCAAGTGAATGACTCTTCAACACTATGATCTTAGGAAAACTCGTAACAAGGCATACAGAGCTCAGTTTGTAAAGGTGTCATGTATCCATTCAGCTTCCTGGTGCAGTCTCATTTTTTCTCCAAACACCACTCACTCAGCTCCTTGACCATATTCAAGTGCTGAAGTGACTTGTTCAAAGAACCTACCCACATAAATACCTTCCTGATAAACAACAGCTAGTTTAAAGCCCATCCCTGAGTAAGGACAGAGCTGCTTTTTCACTTCGCACTTTATCAAATTTCATAAGCAATTTTAATCAACAGATCTTTCTGAAATGGATGAGAGTCAGTTTCGGATTTCTGTACCCTAAATAATCTTATACAATCTCATACAAGTGCTCAGCCCCTTTTCCAGATTCCTTAGGTATATTCAAAACAAAGGACTTAACAGGAACTTCAGTGGCAACTTCTTTCTACTATGCAAACCAATTATTTATGCCTTGTTTTGTTCCATATATATTAACTACTTGCTAATCATTTACTTATTCCTGGAAGACACAGGACCTTTCTTATTGGGAAGTCCTAGCAAGCACTCTTGTCAAAGGCACTTGGGAATTCATGGAAAATGCAGCAAGTAGATCATCACTGGATATGTACTCATTGTTCAAAGGATACAAGTTTGGAAAGTACTCCTTCTCTGACAATCATGTCATCCATTGGTTTCTGAAATGTCATTTAATAGCTCTTACATATCCTAATCTTACTTGCTTAATTGCTGAGGCTTTGAATTTCATTTTGGACAGAAAAGCTGCAGAATTCTCACTATAACTGGACATTCATGTATTTCAGCAGGCACCATTACCATGGCTGTCCTAAACACTTGTTTTGCCTCTATTAGTGAGTTCCATTCACCAGTTTCAATCAGCACTCTAGCCAACAACTTTTTAGTTGCAAGTCCTGCAATTGCAGGTGGTGGACAGTGTGCAAAGACTCTGCCAGCAAGGATTCTGCTGCAGCTGTTTACTCCTCACAGGCATCTCTTTGCAAGACAAAAAAGCACATACACCTCCCAGAGATGCTGGTTGGTTACTGAGCAGCACAGCTGTACGAATGGCAGGGTACGCACTTACGGTGTCCCTTGTCACATTTAATCATTGGAATTGTCCTTTACATGGTTCTGACCTAGGCCAACCCAAACAATGCTTCAAGGAGACTTGGAGGGCACCTGGGCTAGGCAGCATTTCTATTACCCAGTCTGCACCTGGCCATGCTGTTCTGGAGGGCAGAACAGCTTTAGACAGCTGAAAGTGATGCCATGCCAACTGGCTAAGGCACTAATCTCTCACCTACTTCACTGACTAGCAGCCACAGATCTGCCAGATGGCTAATATCCTCTGTAAGAGGAACTGCTGAAAACCATACAACTTAAAACCACACCAGCTTAATTTAGAGAATAACCTTTAACTACAGCATTGGAGTAAAGCACGGCAGATTTACAGGCAAATACATGGCAGAATAAAGAAGAGCATTCTGTAGTTCCGAGGAATAAAGATAAATCGATATTAATACAACCTAGATTGCTAGAAAACATCATATTCTTTAGAGCTCATTACTTATAGATTCACCTCAAACTTTGAGAATTATTTGAAAAGCATTCCATGAAAAGCATTCCATGGCTCCTCAGCCAGCTCCTCTTCTTCTCTGCCTTCTCCCTTAACTTTGAAGCAAAATTTAGAGGCCTCTAAACAGATTTAGAAGTAGGGCATAAGGGGTTTGTCTTTTACAGGGGCTGTCCGAGTGTGCTGCAAGTTAACTTTCAAACACTCATAGATACTGTAGGCTTCAGATGTCTAAACTTCTCTTACAATAAATGCATAATTGTATTAATAAAAAGCAACTTTTAATTTTTAACAGTCCTGATAGCTACTTGAAATATATGCTGGAAATAGAATACAGAGTTGCCCTTCATGCACATTTTTCAGAGCAAATCTGTATCTTACAGAATCCCAGAGGCTGTGCTGGGATTTCCTTAATTTATGACCATAAGGAAAAGTCCAAACTTGAATGGCTGGATAAAGTTCAGTATAATTAAGTTATCACAGCCTCTGCATCAGAAAAATAGAAACCAATATCAAATTACATCAATTATTTCTAGGAAAGAACCATTAGGCCTTTTTAATTCCCCTCCAGAATCTATTTGAATTTCCTGCAACAATGCATTTTGAATCCATAAAACAGAGAAAAAGAAGCAAAGTGGATTCTATGACTTGTTTACTCATTCAATAGATAACAAAAATGAGAATAAAGTAATTTTGAAAAAGCAAAGTTTCATATTCAAATAGTAAAACCAGAAATCAAGACAATTGCTGTAGCTTTTCTTATTTCAAAATATTACAAACAAGCCTATTACAAGAAGAGAAAAATTATTATACAAATTGAAAAGTTGCACAAAAATAAGCTTTACTACGTTTCATTTTTAGGATAGTATACCAACCTTAAAATGCAAAAGCAAGCAATATACAAGGTCCCGTTTGCTGTCAGAAAGGAAGTCGACTGCAAGATCTCAGGTAGCAGTTTGTACAAATAATAGTCAAGTTTTCGTTTCCTGAGAATAGCTGCAATCTGAGGGAGAAGGGAAGAAAAAAATTGGGGGACAAAAGTTAAATCAGTTAGGCACTTTTTGCACATCATAAAGAAAAAGAAAAACGGAAAATGAGGCATGGCCACTTAAGTAATAAAAGCCTCTTAAACTTTATGAAGAATACCACAAATATTTCCTTTGAATTTGTTCCAGCTGTTACAATATTTATACCAGGAAATACAACAAGCAATATGAAATGGGAAGTATAGGAGGAATTTTTATTACCTTGTTACCACTGACCATAATTGTCAGAAACACTGTCTGCCAGATATCAAAACTTTTAAGATGTGATATCTCTACAGAGTTTTGTCTTCAAGACAATCGGACAATCACATAATTATGGTCAGATTATCACTAAAGTAATCCAAATACAAGCCTTACACAGTGTCTCTGAAGTGATGATGTATTTTTAAAGGTTTTCTACTCCAATTAAACAACTGCAAGTCCTCAAAAAACATTCACCATCTTCTGGGAGAACAACATATTTTATAGAATTGGTGTACTACTTAAAAAACTACCTATAGCAGAAAACAGGCTCAATCTAAAAATAAACATTTTGTTCAGCTTAATGCATGCCCCAGGTATTACAAAGAATAGCTTATTTAATGACTCAAACACTAAAGGTCCTCAAACTTTTTTGTTGACAGAAGTTCTGCAATTAGCTAACAGGAAGCTGTAGCAAACCAGGCTTGTCACACAGGCACCCAGGGCTAAGACAAGACGCAACAGACAAGCTCAAGTATGGGAAACTCTGGTTAGACCTAAAGAAAAGGTTTTCGTTTGAGGGTGGCTGAATATTGGAGGAGGTTGCCGAAAATGATTGTGGACTCTTGACCCCTGGAGACCCTTGAAACATAACTAGGAAAGTCCTCAAGCAACCTCAGGGCCTCCCAAGGTCCCTTCAGCCTGGGTGCTCTTACAACTCCACAAAAGTATACTTTGAGTACACTGTGAGACAGATTCTATCCTTTTTTCATTCTACTCACATTATCATCTTTATCTGCACTGATCTCCTCAGGAGACTCAAAACCGGGCAGAGTTTTTGGTCAATGCTGAGAGAAGTTCCAAACAGAGCAAGCTTCATATTGCTAGTGCTTATGAGAAAAAAGAAAGATATCCTGGATATCCTGTCAAATCCACACTGCAAACATCTCAGGGTCTTGGTTGTGAGAGGGAGATATTCTTCCCAAACACTGTCCACTGAATAGCAAATATTCGTCTTAGAATTGGGGATGGGCTGAGGATTCTACTAAAACTAACCATGGGAAAGTTCTGCCAAAATCTTGTTTCCAAAATGAAGCTTGAATAAGTATTAAGAAGAAATCCATGCATGAACAGACCTCTGAAAACAGATTTACACATTACTTAATCAAGTGTCAAGACTGCTTTAAGCATAATGGATTAGGCAATAATGCAATCCAGATAATCTTTTTGCTGGAGGAAAGCCTTGACGTAGTCTAAACGCCAGATAACTAGCACCACTCAGCTATCTCTAGCATATTGTAAGAAGAACATGAACACTGCAAAAAAATAACTATTTTTTTTTCTTTCAAGAACACAGCCCTTATACCTAAGTGTGAAGCCTTGCTCCCTCAGACCAAAGGATAAGAAGTGCAACACAGAAAGATTGGTATCTTACAAATTAATGTCAAATCAAATCAAAACATTTATTTCTGTAATGACTAATCTAATACATTAGATTAATGTAAATTTCTGCTTTTCCTTCTCTTTACTGTCCTACTCCCAAATAAAAAAATTTAAAAAAAAACAAAAAAAAAAGAGCCAGGAACAATAACACAAACCATTCCAAAGAAAACTGCTCACACTAATTGAAAGAAAAATAGGTGTGAGAGCTAGAGTATCATGCACACCCACCAAAAAATAAAAAAAACCCAGGAAGTTTATAAAGGTTAAATTTTCTAAATGCTTTGAAGACATCAATGAAGCTAAATATTGCATAGGGCTAAAAGCAGGCAAGAGCAGACTATAGAGTTATTCTACTACCAGTGATGTGATTACATGGAAAAAATACCAGCTATTTCTGGATACCATTTTGCTGTCCCTATCAGTTCCACACATTTCAAAAAAGTATTAATAAAGTGCAGAAAGATTATGAAATCTCTTGCCAGAATGCAGTAGTTCACGGCTCCCACTGGGATATACTTCACTCAAGTCAGCTGGGAGGACATTGTGAAGAAAACCAAATTATTAAAAAACATGCACTGCTCAAGGCTTAGCAGTGGATGTCAGTAGCAGAAAGAATGGAAAGAGAGGGCATCAGGACATCATCTAGTAGGTACTTTCTTGGCAAAATAATCATCTCCAAGAAGATGCTAACAGATGCATTGAAAAAAAAAAAAAACAAAACAAAACAAAACAAAAAAAAAAAAAACCTGGTCAGTATTAATAAAGAAGCAGACAGAAAAACAACATTTTCCAGCATTAACTATAGAATTCACACAACTGCATTCTGACTCTCCAACATAAAAAAAATCAGTCTACCAGTTTCAGGATATCTCAGTTTGTGGAATATCATTACTCAAGCCCTTGTTCTTTTATAATTTAGTCTTTATACAAAAAGGTTAAGCTCCATGGATCTAAAAAAATCAGAAATTATTTATTGTGTCCTAACCATGGAAAGAATATATGCAATTCCAACGCCATCCTAAACCACAGCTACAGAGCCTACTGCAAGATTTGAGCTGGGCTATTGGTGTTCCAGCAGAAAAGAAACACAAGACTCAAACCCAAGCTTTGCCATGATTTGAGGCACAAGCCAGGCCTGATTATTTTCATGATGTGTCATGTAACGCCTGCAAGTATTCATCATCCAACCACAATAACCTCAGCTTCACCTCCAGTATCCTCAATCCTCACCTTTATCCCTGAACTACGGATTCCACAAGAGGCACTTCACACAAGGATGATTTGACTTAATGAATGTACTAATTGGCTGACCAACATACAGTTGGACAAGTTACACAGTAGGCTAAAAACACAACAGGCTTTCTGCCAATTCTGCTGTCGTGTGTACAACCCTTTTTTCTCCCTCTCCTCCATCCTCTCTCCTTAACCATATCCTAAGTTTGTACATAGTAGACTTCAAGGACCACCCCTCCATCAAAATTTGGTGGAATTAGACAACATACTACACTCCCTGAAGGAAAACGGAAACAAGGACTACCATCTCTCAATCCTTCACAACATCCAGCTGAAATCAACCACATCATAACAGACTTTTACTAAAGAAAAAGAGGAAAAGAAAAAGAGGAAAGAGAAAGAAAACAAGAAAAAATTTTAAAACCCTATAGAAATATGCAGACACTTAGGCAAATCTTTAGGGAAGCAGAGTTCAACAGCATTTATAAGCACAACTATCTGACATGTTGAGGCACCTTTAAAATGCAAATTTAGAGATTGCCAATACAAGTGTGCACATGGTTTACATAATCCATATGCTGCAAGTCATTAAAAACCCAAGGAAAAATGTATAAATGAAGTCGCGTGCTAGAAGCAAAGCAACCCCAGTATTTACAGCAGTTCAGAAAATACCTCAGATTACTCAAATGGCAGCCAGAGCAACAAACAGATGTCAGATTTCTTTCATAATTATGTTCAATTATTTATATGTTCTTTTAGAACCACTTGCATTTTTTTACGAATTTTACAACAACATTACTCCTTTGTTTTATAAAAATTATTTTTAAATGCTTTGGAGTAACTGAATCTCAAAATGCCCTCAGGTAACACTTTTGAAAGGGTTTTGAAAGTTCAAGTAAGTTCACTTGGGTTACTTGTTCAAATAAGCAATTTGTTTCTCATGCATCCTCTGAAACACTCAGATTTGTTTTTCTTCTATTAGCTTGTCCCTTCCTGATTTCACCGATTACAAAACCTGGCTTCCAGATTGGTTAATTTCGTAACTCAGTTCCTGCAATACTCTGCGGAAGAAGAATGTGTGCGTCCTGCTCGCTGAGCTGCCCTGCCTCATGCGAGATGTTACATGAGGATCACCGTTAGTCAGTTGAGTTGTTTCCATCTGGATATTTTAAAATTTTCCATATCACCCAACCAACTAAAAAAAAAAAAGAAACAAATAGTACTCACATATTCTTTGAATGACATATAAATTACCTTCAAGCCTGGAATCATTCTCATTCCATGACAACTTATCTTTACTGTTTGTTTTCCTTCTACTGAGGAAATGAGTTGGAGACTATATTTCATTCCCCTTAAAATGTCTAACTCAGCATAATTTTAAGGATTGTCCTTCTACCCTGAAATTCTTGCACTGTGCTATAAAGCTGTACCAACTTAAGAGAACAGATTTATTCCTTGACAAACAGTCCCTGCTAGTTTTCAGTATTTGTAGTGTCTTCACCAAGATCTTTGCTCAGTCAGTCAAGGCTGAGGCTTTTCCTGGTTTCCAACACTACCGTGATGCAGGTTCCTAGTTGCCCCTTGCATCTTTGAGCATAAATTTTTCAGTTCACCTAAATTCATTATATGATTCTTTTTAAATTCTCAGCATCTCAGCAAAAGACAGTTTTTGTTTATTTTCAATTTAGGAGAGAATTTTTATATCATAGCCTGAAATCCACCTGAACAGAGTGGAATGATCACATCCTGGAATGAAGACGTCACAGATGCTTACTTTAGTAACATTTAGGCTAATTTTAGTCATATTTAACCCAGTTTCCAGAAGAATCTAAAGGCAAGAAGACAGTGACCTACATGTCATTCATAACATAGCAGCAAGACACAGGACACTGCACAGTACTAAGATGAACAGATATCCAAAAGAAGGCAATCACATACCACCATCACAGTAACTTGAGGTACTGGATCAGACAGAAGATTACTCACAGCCTAACCCAGAGATCCAAGCTGGCATCCAGAAGCATATTACACAGTAACATTACCATCCTCCCTAGTCTCCCCACTCTACTTCTAAACACACAATGGTTTGCACCACAAACAGGGAAAATCACATCTTAATACACCCAGCAATTCCAGAGTATTTGAGAATACAATCTGGGCAGTACAGCCTTCTTGCACCCCTCAGAAAGATGATACATGACAACTCTGTGGTGGCAGACAAGAGAGGATGCACTTTAGTGTTAGCTAGCTCCCCACCTTTGCTCAGGACCAGCTCAAACAGCTCTCCTAAGGGAAGATTGTAAAGCAAGCCAGAAGCAGCAGCAGCACAGCCAATGTGCACCATCCATCCTCAGGAACAACCTCTGGCCCAATCCTACAGCAATGTGCATACAGCCAAGAAACTGAGGTGAGACTCACACTTCACCTTGATCTTTAGCTGGTGATTCTTCCTTACCTATAACCGTTTTCAAAGTAATTCATTAGCACAAGAGTTGTTCTTGCTGCTGCTGCCTTCAGTCAAACAGTGATTTACCTGTGAAGCGACCTGCCAGCTGCTTGCACTGCAGCTCCCTGGCCCACCCTGCACTCTCACGAACGTCTCTCCCACTGACATTGTAGAGGAAGTAAAAACCCTTACATTTATACAACAGCTGATAGCATTTGTGTCTCTGACAATATGAAATACAATGCTATTCTATTCCTAAAAAGGTTACAGAATAAAGAATGGAGATTAAGATACAAAATACAGAGATTGATGGGTCAAACAGGGTTCAGGAAGACAACAGCATCGGAATCCTGAGTAGGAAAAAACCCCTCCTGACACAGAAAGAGAAAGAAGCAATTAGCATCTAAGAACCTGAAGGTTATTCTAGACAAAGGAAGAAGCAGATATGGCACTAATATGAAGAAATATTAGAAGTGAAACCAAAATAAGCAGCAAAAGTAAGAAAAATGAGCATGAAAAGATTATGAGAAGAAATTAAGAAAGAAAAAAAACAATAAAATAGAGCAAGTGCTGAGGATCATTAAAATCTGTACTGGAGCAGCAGACTCTGGTTACATCTGTTCTAAAGAGCTGGCTGAACCATCCCTCAGTGCAGAGGACATCTGAAACAGACCCGCTGGCACCCACACTGCACTACGCCTGCCGCTGCTCTCCTCTGTGCCAGCAGATCTGTGTGGGAGAGGTGTCTGGAGTCAGAGCCAGCAGGAAGCCAGGAGTCAGCTTGGGCCAGTGCTCAAGCTGTGCTCTGGCTGTGCCCTTCAGCAGCAGGGAGGAAGGCAGCAGGTGCAGGGCAGGAAGGGGCTGGTGCTGGGAGGGAAGGGCAGGAGATTTAGGTGAGGAGAGGAAGACCTGTGTTTGAAAGGGAAAGGGGGAGGACAGAAGTCAGGAAGGGAGGGAACCTGTCTTAAATTAGGTGAAGAGAGTAGACAGCCAGACTAAGAGAAAGGAAAGGTGAATGGCATGACTGACTCTTGCCATCCCACAGGCAAAAGGTTAGAAGAATGTGTCCTAGAATTGCTACTACAAAGTAGCAAACAATTTTTACCTTATTTAGATTAGGTGAAAATGTTACCTGATCAGATTATCTCTGATACACTAGAAAGACTTCACAAAAATGACTAAGCACACTTATCCACTGCCCGCTATCAGCAAACAAATGTCTAAAACGTATAAATCCCCAGGAAATAGAGGACTTTGCTCTAATGCATGTGATGAACAGCACTTTACCCATGTGAATTCAACAGAATCTTGGCAAATGAAAGCTGAGACCACTCAAAGCCAGTATTCCAGCCTTTCCCCAACTTCATGCAATTTCCCTGTTACCTCTGTGAATTTCTGACTGACTTCTTCAGCTTTAAAAATACAAGATGACACTTTCCCATTTTGTTTAGCTTTGACTAATGCAGAAACAAAGTATAAGTGGAAGAAACTACATCAAATTCTGAGGAAGGACTTTTTCACTGAAGTTTCAAGATAGCAAGGTAAATGGTTTTCAAAAAGTAGAATTACGAGGCTTATGAAAGACTGTTTAGGGGTTCTTCTGCAGGCATAGATGCTAAGCCACTTTCTTTTTTATTTTTTTAGTGGGTCTCATAAGACTTGCATATGGGAACATTTGGCTTGTGAAAACAAAAGCAGCCTTAATTACAAAACCAGCATTCCTGTCAGCCACTTCATATGGAGAGGGACAATTCAATGTAGATGTGAAGCCTATTTTCACTAAAGCAATCCATTTGTACTGGAGCAAAAATAAAGAGTGCAAGTATGGTGTCTCAAGGCTATATTTCTTCCAACTAAAATAATACTCAAGCACAATTGCTAAAAAGAGAAGGAAAAAACCCAAACAACTAAACAAAGAATACAGGACTATTTAAAAGCAAAGACTCGATACAGTCACTTACTCACAGCCAATATTTCACTTACTAACACCACTTAATTCAGCTCCATCAGTCTCCTACAAACCAAAGAGAAACAAAGCATTTAAGAGATGTGGGGTGAAGCTGTTATGAGTTTGGACTCTGGATTGTAACTGTCCCTAACCATGTTCTCTCAGAGAACAACCTCTGGTTATTTATTCTCCTCTATTCATTTCTACACAAGCTTTTGTGAAAGGAAACTCTTTCATCTCCTTTTCTTAGTTATTAGCTTGTAGCAACAGGAGGAACAACCAGAAGCCATTTTACTGGCTTGACATGGAAAAATGAAGTGCATTTTTTGTTGCTGAGCTCTACAAAGGACCGGGACTATGTACAACCAAAAACATTCTGAACACACACTGATAAAACTAAAGACAAAATAACTTCAGTTCAACCCCTTATGTGAACCTGAACATTTCTGCTGTCCAACCGTGGTATTTCATTTACAATTAAAAGGCTTTCAAGCACAGCTGTAAATCCAGCAAAGAATGAATTTTGTGATGATTCTCTTAATTCAAACTGTTCTTTCCCTGCCAAGCTACCTAATGTGCAAAGCTTCTGCTTCCTCCTCTGCAGTCCACACTGCACCCTTTTCCTCTTTACCTTACACTGGTTCTGGTGCTCATCAAATCCTGCTTAATAATCCAATTCAATTTATTCATGTATCTGAAAATTTCCCCAGCTAAAAGCAGGGTAAAGTAATCTCTTCTGGGTTATCTCGTGGAGAGATGAGGTCCAAACTCACACAAAGAAAAAGCACAGTTACATGTCTGGGAGCAGAGACTGGCAAGTGCTTCCTCTCTCTTTAGACAGCAGCAGGTTCTGAGAGCAGATCAGCTTTAGATCACTCTGGCAGGTCAAGTTAAACACTATCAACAAAAAACCTAAGAGAAACTAAACTAAACTGCAAAGAAGATAGTGTAAAAATTGAGGCAGAGGTTTTACAATACAGCAGGACATTGGTTGAGAAGGTTCCCACCTCACTCTGAGTATGTGACAAGATGTAACTGTTTATGGGGTCACAATGCACTACTGAGTGAACCATAACAGAGCTATGAGCAGGAAACCTCTTGACCAGGTTTGGCTGCTGGGGAATTTTGATTTAATTACAGAACTGTTTGAGCTGCTTTATCTTTAGCCAGACCTGAAAGATCACCACTACACCTCTCATGGCTCACTTCAGAACCATGCTCTGCCGGTACAAGTATTTATGCTCCTATAGAGCATACTAGATCAGAAGACAGATTCAAAGAAAATAGTACTGGGTAAAGGAAGAGGAGAAGAGAGAATGTTCTTTGCATCAGTTTCACGATACGGCTCACTGTATGCTCCCACCAACAGCTGCCACTCCTGCCGCTGTCTGTGGCAGTTCTGAGTGAAAATGTTCACTGTCAGACACGACAACTCCTTAGGCTCACACTGCTGCCAGTTACTCTTTTATCATATAAATGGATGTCATCACAATTTCCACTAAAGGAACCCTTCACAGGGAGCTTTACTGAATTATGTCAGGATGCTGCTGTCCCACTCCTTTCCTTCTCTTTATTACATAGCTCAATAATTTTGTTGCAGCACCAGTGGTGCTTCTTTCTGTCAAGTTAGCTTGGGGGCAGCTCAGTGGCCAGCTCACTCCTCAGTCCTCCGGGTACCACTCCAGGAGCAGCACAGCGGTGGGGACAGACGCGCTCACCTGCAGCGATGCCAGCCTAGGCTGCCTTTCAGGATGTGTTTACACAGATGATGCAAACGCATCCCAGCTCTTATAGCTACACCCTAATTTGCTGGAAATGTGCCAGCTGCAACTGAGGTGATATAACCAAGTCTAATTGCACGCTCACGCTAAGATAGCTCACCTGTAGGATACTCTCTGAATACTCAGACTCCTTTAGCCTTGATGCATTTTTTTGGTCTTGCTTCATTATGCAATGGAATCTCCTTGATCTTAAAGCACTGATTACGAAGGTGTCACCAACACATGTGCATTACACTTGCTACTGCCAAAGACACAATGCTAGCCTCCCAGGCAAACACTAAGGCTTTTTATTCAGCTATCATAAGTATTGGAAGATGATGAAAATACGATGTTGAAGCTGTGCCCATGCCCTTCTACCCACCAGCACCAACCTTCTCAGTGTATGTTATGCCTCCAGACGCCACCAACCCCCTACGTCTTTCCTCTGCCCTACCTGGCCCAGATTCAACATATTCTCCCTGTCATGCCTTCCCCCTCTCAAACACCAGGCTCTCCCCACCACACAGCCCTCCGGCCCTTAAACCAAACGGCCCCACCACCATCCCTCTCCTCCCCAGCGCCAGACTCCACACCAAAACATACTATTTGCAATTCTTCCCTTTCACTCCAGGGTCAAGCTGCCTCCTTGATTTGTCTCCTGCCCTTTGCCTCCGACCATAACCTTCTCCCTCCACCCCAGATGACTCCCCGTTCCCTAATATGCCTTATGTCCTTCGCCGCCACCCCAAGCCAGACTCCCCCCACCATGGCACCACTTGTGCCTTCCCCAAAAACACCCCTACGCCCTTCCCCCTCCGCTCAGGCCAGGCTCCCACAATGTCCTTTATAGCCCACTTCCACCCCAGGCCAGGCTCCCCCCTGCGCCCTGATATCCACCCAAAAACAAGGCCAGGCTCCCCCCTCTCTGAAACCCCTCCTGCCCTTGTCCTCTCAGGCCAGCCCCCCCCTTAGGCCGGGCAGCCGTACACACACACACACACCCACACCCACCAGGTAGAGGGTGCCGTAGATGCGGAGGGACTCTGCCAGGGCGCTCTGGGTGACGTGCAGCACAGCCCAGGAGCACTGCGGGTGCCAGGTGTGCCCGATCTCGTAGCAGCTGTGGGGGATGGACTTGCTCAGCGCCGCCATCTTTGCAGCGCGCGCGCGGAGGGGAGGGGACGGGAGGGGGCGCGGGGCGCGCGCGGCCGCCGCGTCACCGCCGGTGCCGGGGGAAGAGGTCGCGCGGGGCGCTGCGCGCGCCGGGGTTACTCGCGGGCACAGCCGCTCTTCCCGCGGCCGCCGCCCGGCGCGGGCGCC
>VZUI01040283.1:0-83554 GCA_013401135.1 Cettia cetti | reverse complement strand
TAACTAAAGGCTGGATGCCTGATGGTTGAGCAACACTCCTCGAAGACAAAGGGATACCAGGGGGATGGGCCCTGCCAAGGTGGCAGGAGAAAGGTTTTTTAGAATGTAGAATAGTATGGTAATATAGTAGCTCTCATAGGTTGTATGTAGATTTTGTAGGTTGGTGTTAGCAAGATTATTCAACACAGAAGGAGATAAAATGTAAGGTAACAGGAAGTTCGCTCTCTTTTGGAACCACGCTTCAGCCGGTGCTGGTCAGGCTGCCTGTCCTCACCACCAATAAACCACGTGTCTTAAAGAGCATCCCTGTCTCTGGGAATCTCTCACCGGGCCCGATCCCTTCTCCTATAATGTGCCACTTCAGCATGTCCATGGCTTGCTTGTGTTCTTTGGTTTATTTAGCTGAGAACAACGAATTAAAGCAGCTTCCCAGTAAGACAAACACTTACCTGTGTCTAAATACAAAACCCTTCAGGGCAGTATTGACTCATTCCTGACCTCTAATGTGGGTTGAACCATTGAGTTTTGAGTTGAGTGACTCGTGGTTGACTGCAGGATGGGTCTGCTCAGTCCAGTCCAGGTGCAGGGCAGACAAGTTCAGTGGTAAAGAAAGTGAGAAACAACAGAAAGCAACTGAAGTAACAAGGAAATGTCAGGAGAAAAAGGAAAAGCCTAGAGAAAGAAGACCAGATTTCTTTCCCTTGGCATTATGGCCTGGGATTTTTTCATCAATGAAATGGAGCGTGTAGAAGTCTTTGGTGTTAAAAATCTAGCTTTAATCCAGAAATGCCTCTAATGCACTGAAAATTCATCCCGTGGAGCGTGACAGCCCAACAGTAACGTGGCCATGACTCACCCAGTTCCTTGTGGTCTTCCCTTTCCCGCTTCTGACCGTGCATCTGGGGATGTTAGAATGGGAAAAGAAAACTTTTCAGCCTGTCCAATACTGCTTGAATGATCTTCTTCCTCAATTAATTGAGGATAATGAAGGTAGCAGTTTCTTTTTTGGATTTATGCTGCTTTAGAATGTTAAGTTGTGGGCTGCTTTTGGATACTTCTGTCCCATCAGCCATGGGTACTATCCCATGTCCAGTAGGACAACTGCATAAATTTAACACTGTCAAGGGAAAATTAAAAACGTGGAATATTTTGCCATACAAGTCTAATTTTTATTGTAGCAATGACATAGGCTATTTTCTTGGGCTTTCGCCTGTATTTTTTTTTTTGCCTGAATTTGAAGTAGTTAGTTTTTAATAGTTTTCCATTGACTGACACAGGAGGCTACTTGTAAAATTATAATAGAGAAATTCAAATGTCACACTTTATAGAAAAATAAGACATTCATGCTGAATATCATAAATAGCAAAATTTAGCCTTTGACAGCAAGAACAAGCTCAGCTGATTGAGGATGTTTCTGAGAATGCTTTTTAGCTTTGTACCCTTTCAACAGCATTGTCAGGACTGGACCTCCTACTTATGTGTGTGAAAGCTCCTTGTCTTTATTCCTGAGCAGCCAAGGCTACCCAACATTGATAACTGTATTCAGTATTCAATAAATGGTGTTTATTGTTGTTGGAAAAAAGTAATTCCCCTTCTGACAGTGAAGAAGGTGTGACTTGTAAATAGAGGTCTGGGAGCAATGCTGTGCCTGCAGATACAGCAAGGCTTTGACAAAAAGGCAGCAGAGCTGGATTAGGTACATGTTGGTGCACGGAGCAGAACAACCCTGTCAAAATGCAGACTGCTTGCTGGAGCCACTGCCCTGGATGAGACCCTGCAGAAAGGAGTTACTGTGCTAAGTGACTCAAGTGCCAGATTTCCCAGCCATGCTTACTAAGAGGGAATTCCCCAAATTATATGGAAGGGGAAAAGCATGCTGCCTAAAGCTTTGATGTAATTTCAAATGTCTTCAAGAAAAATGTCACACACTGGCCGTGTCATAGAGACTGAGATGCCCACTAAGGCTTGTCACACAGGTCACAGCTGTATTCCTTTGAAAATTGCTTGTACACAGAGATCAGTGTTCTTCCCAAGCATCACCACTCACCTGGCACGCTTTTGCAGGTTTTCAGCTCTCAGGAGACTTTACTCTGCTCTGATCTCCCACCTGGGGTTCTCTTTGTCATTAATTTCCTCTGGGATTGTGGCATTTGCCCTGTTGCTGCATTTTTCCCTGAGCATCTTTGGCTGCATTTGGAGGAAGGTTCTTGACCAAAGTAGACAACATTTATCCTGGTAATGCTGGGGGTTTTTTGAGTTATTCTTGTTTTTCTAACCCACCACTTCACTACCTGCTCTCTGTGCTGAGAAGTTGATTGAGATCATACCTTGGTCTCTTCCCTAATTTGAGCCTGGCAGCATCTACATGCGGGATGTGGAGAGGGCAGTGAGCATTTCAGGTACTGGTTCTTGGCTGGCAGTTTATGCAGCAACTCCACTGGAAGAGCCTCCCTTCTTAAATATAGGATTCTCAACAGTAACTGCAGATACTGTGGGTTGTTCCTTGTAGCATTTATCTCTTTGATGTGTGCAGCCAGCTCCCTGCCCGGAGCCTGGCAGGCCCACTACTTAGCTGGGATATAGATGTTTAGTCTGTTTTAATCTGATCCTCACAAATCAGTCCCAGAAGCCATTTCTGCTGCCTTCCTCCCAGTGTCATGCAGTTTGTCAATACCCTGCCTGCTGCTGGGGATTTAAACATGTATATGTGTATTTTTAACCAAGCAGTCTCTGCACTGACCTCTTGGACAACAAAAACTGACGGCTGTGTACAGGGAGGTGAAGCTGGAAAAGTGAGGAAGATCCACCAGGTTGTTTGCTGTCTGTGACTGACCCCATTGAGGACCTGCTCAGAGCCCATGCCTTGTTTGGAGCCTGTCACCTCAGTCATTGGGGAGCTGCTGGAACAGCCTGGGAACAGGCTGTGCTAGTGCCAATGGTGCTACACAAAAAGGCATTCACAAATAACGAAGCTCTGAAACACCCTGAAAATAAGTGTCAGCAGCCTGAATTGGGGTCAGCTGTGCCATGGTGAGAAGCAGGCCGGGCTGGGGAGCAGGGAAAAGATCTCCCCTTCTTTGGCCTGCCTGGGAGAAGGGGCTTCCAAGGCAATTGGGGACACACCTGCTCCTGCTGACTGTCCCTGGGAAACCCAGGCATTGACAGGGTCCTTAAACCTGCTGCAGACTAGGGTCTGGTCATCCTGGTATTCTTCAGACCTCATGTGGATACCCAAGAAAAACATCCTCCCATCTGCAGAGCTTGGTTTTCTGAGGCTGCAGCAGGGAAACAGATGCTGCCCACAGAACAGCAGTTCATGTGGCCTCCTGACTGTCTGCAATGCCCTGAGCAGCCATGGACAAGTTGTCACCTTACTCTCTGCCTCAGTTTCCCCTTTTTATATCAGGATAATAACACCATAGGGAGGGAGAGGTGATAAGGGGTCTTGTATCATTATGGTTGTCACAGCTGAGGGGCTGCTGCTGCTGCAAGAGAAAGGAGGTTGGTTTTGAGACTAAGGCAGGAGGATATTTGCCTTTGCCATTAAACTTAGTGGCTGTCTCTGGCGCTGTGACAACATCTCTTAATGCTGTTCCCTTAAAACAGGAAGAAGAATCCCCACAAGGTCCAAACAGCACCAGGGCTCCTTTAAGCTTACCTGTGTACCAGCCAGCCTGTGGTTCCCCTTTGAAGATGTCATGTCTCTGGCTAAAGGACACTCTTCAAATTGAGTCCTAAGCACCCACCACAGCAGACTATGTGAACACTGGATTTCCACAGGCTATACTTGCTACTGCATGAGTCAACTTTGAGGAAAGAAGATAAGATTTTTAATGCTGAACTGAGTGGGAGCAAAGCCTGCTCCTGTCTCCCAGGTACTGAATAGCAACTTAGCTGCTCAAGGACTTTGCTAGCAAAATTGCTCTGAAGTGCTGTGTGTAGGGTTGAGCCACCAGTGCTATCTGCTATAAGACATGAGGTGCAGACCTGAGAACATATGGGATGCAGTGTTGCTGTTCCCCACACCAGAGTGGTTAGTAAGTGTGCAGATACCAGCTGGACAAGTGTTCAGGATTCTTACGAGTGCCATCACCAAATGCTGTCTCCTGAAACCCTGGGGCTGCTTGGCAGCAAATGAAAGAAAGCAGATGCCCGTATGTTATTTCACTGGTCAAAGTGGGGAGAACAAATTAAAGTGCCTATTTTAGCACACTGAGACAGCTGTGCTCTCCTCAAGCCAGTTCCTGAGGAGTCACCTATCCGTGCTCGATGGAAGGGAGAGCATCTGGTGTAGCAACAGCCAGTTAGCCAGAAGTGGAGGAGCTGGCAAAGGCTTCCTGCTGTGGAAATCTTTGGATGACACCTTGGCAAAGACCAAGGCACAGATGGGAGCCCTGAACACTTTCCCCTAAGCAGTGTCAGGTGCCTTTCATGGGACTGTCAAGTGCCAGGTTAGAGGGGGCTGTGACGACCTACGCAATGGGGCATTTTAGGGCTCAGCTGCAGTGGTGTCAGGTGCTGAGTAGGATTTGTTCACTGTTGATTATGACTCTGAGTTACCATCAGCAGAGTGAACTTGCTGCAGGAACAATCTTCAGCTGCTTCCCTGCAAAGGTCGCCAGTTACTTAACCTGTAGTGGTTTTTAAACAGCACAGATGTATTAAGTATATCATGTTACTGTTAAGCCTTGGTGCACTCTGGAAATGTCTGGCATTGCTATTCTTCTGTTAGTAAAATGAAGCTTAAGAAATTTAAGTGACTAGAATCCCAATAGATTCTGGAATGAAGAGAAAGTGGAAAGGTAGAGGTGTTGTCATGCCTTACCACAGGCATTAGGAGTGATGGTTGGATGTTCTTAACTGTGCTTCTTTATTTCTGGCATAGCTCTCGTAATAGAAGGGAATTTGGAAATCAGAGAAAATGACACTTCAGTGTTAATATATCCCAATAACCAAACTGATGAGAGGATGCAATCCCTCCCCATATATCTACACAGATGCTGAGCATATATCCCTGTTTCTGTGGTCCAGAGCTGGGAAAAGTCACTCTATTAACACATTTTAGTTTCCCAAGCAGTATGTACCCATCTCCTGAAAAAGTTCTTATGGATCCAGGGTCAATAAAAGGTTGCACGTGATTGTTATAAAGTGCTGACTGCTTTAAAACAAAAGAACAATTTCTTTTCTTCTCCAGGTGAAAACAGGTCCCACAGATGAAGTGCTTTGCTAAAGGTCTCTCAGAAAATGTAAAACAGACTCAGGAGATGAGCCCAAGTCACCTGACATCCCACCTTAGCCAAACTGCCTCCTTGCATTATGGGAAGCTTGGCAAGAAATAAGGATAATGAAGTTGCCCAGCTGCCTGAAAGAATGTCTCTGCTACTATACAGCAGGTAATCCTTTAGATTTAAGAAATGGCATAACTTTTAAGGAGGAAATTTACAAAATATGTCATCTGAAGACATTGTCATGTTTAATGCATTTGCTGCCAGTGATTTTCTTTCCCTTGCTGTACTGTTTACAAAGCAGCTGGTGCAGAGCTGTTGAGCTTGCTATTGAAGATGAAAGGCTGGTTGTTTTTCAAAGTCTTTTGTGCCTGTTTGCTCCTAACTGGAGCTGTCAGTGTAGATGTTTTTTATTTCCTTTATCACTATAGGTCTGAAGTCCCTTCTTTAAAGATTTCCTCAATCCAAAGAAAGATTTCTTTTGCTCTAAGTCCCAAAAGACCTGAAGGGTTTTTGCTCTTTTGTTTGGGCTGAAGACTCCACAGGCAATGCCAGTGCCTTCAAAGGGTTGCTGAAAACCTTTAACCTGCAGACAGCCAATGTCCCAGCTGAAGTCCTTTGATGAAGGCATGAGGAATTCAGTCTGTTCTACTCACTTCTGTGGCCTGGGAATGAAAATACCCCTCTTGAACTATATAGATGCAATGGAAAACTTCCAGTGACTGTTAATGAGTGGTGTTTACAATAGTACATAAAGGATGGAGCTTTTCCCCTCAAGACACAAAGAGTGTGTGTTAGGTGCTGTACAAGCCCCCACAGAGATGCTCACTCATGTTGCTTAAAAGCCAAGTAATCAAGGCTGCAGAATCTTCCCCATTCCAAAACTGAGGCACTAAAGTTATGGGAGGTCAAGTCACTTGCCCAAGATCATGACAGGAAGATGAGATAAAGATGAGAGCCAGGGTTCCTTAACCTGATTTTCCTTTTGTGTGCCACCTCTCATGCACTGAAATAGGCTGAATTACAGGATTTTCTCTCTTTCATGTAGTCTGTCTGCTGGTAGTTCTGTTACTTTGGTGAGGGAGCTGTCCTAGAAATCCCTCTGATCGGTCATTAAATCTTCATGATCTCACTTTCTTGAAATGTTTAGTCAATGAGTTTCTCTCAGAGAAGATCTGGTCTACAATGGCAGTCTGAAAGGCAATGCCTGTGATGCTCATTTCAAGCATTCAGTCTTCCCACCCAGCCTGCACCACCAGGGTTATCGGTCACTCAAACCAATGCTCCCACCCAGCAACATCACCCAGCTGGAAAGCAGGTCTACCCAAATCTCATAATGAAGCTGTACTGAAAAGAACTGGATCCTGAGGGCTCTCCAAGTGTTCCTCATCAAGTGCATTCAAGTGACTTTCTTACTGATGAAATGTTCTTCAGCTAAAAGTGTTTATCATTTTTAAATGTGTTTTCTGTAAATGATCCACAAAAGTGATTCCAACTGGTATTTTTCATGTTTGCCCTCTAGTCCTGTTGCCAACTCCCTGTCCTTGCTGACCAGAGTATAGTCCTGGAGAGGAGCTGCAGCTGAGCAGATTGTGAACTGTGTAGGGCTGCAAAGCCATGGCCCAGCCACTCTGATTTAGCTGAATGAGAAACAGCCACAAAGGCACAGTGTTCACAATGGCCAGAGCAGATCTTGCTGTTCTTGTTGAGCAGTTGGAACACTGAGCCAGGACTGAATCAATACTGAGTGTGCTGAAACCAGAGGAAGAATAACTCTAGATGCATTTCCAGTTTTAATGGTCTCCACTTAGCAGAAATTGATGGCACCTGGCCACTAGGAGATCCAAGCAACTCTCTGTTTGCTCATAGAAAATGTTTTTTCCTGGTTTATTTCTTAGGATAGTGTACACAGTAAAGCCCATGCATAGTGCACACAAACTTCTTCCTTCTTTGCTGTTTGTGATTCGTTAGAGAATTGAGATTAGGCATGCATGAATGTGAGGAGAGTGGCATTGCTGCCAAAGAAAACTTGTGCTCTACATCTTGAGTTTCAGGTCACCAGAGAACTGTATAAAGAGTAACCAAAATGCATATAGTTATCACTGAAGGTGACTGACTCTTACTAGGGCATGTAGTTCATACACTCACTGTTATATTTAGAAAAATTGCACAATATCAGTGCAAAAAACATTCACCAAACCCATAAGGTAGGTGCAGTCACATGATTAGGCTGTTCAGAAGTGGAAAGTTAATGTGAATCTTACAGTCTAGAGCATTGCCCTCACTTGGCTTTGTCAAACAGCCTGATCTAAGAATGGCATGAATTCTATACCTGATTCTTGCCAGCTTTGCTGATTTCCATTCTAAAGAAGGCCTGTTGATTTTTATTTTGTAAATTTTAGTTTCTTCAAAAAATATCCCAAGTACACTAAATATATCACCTTTTGCCATAGAACCCATTTTGGATCGATAATTAAGAGATTGATCACCCCCAGCAACAAACATAAACGTTTAAACAGTACATAACTGTTCTCTGTACTAATGCAATAAAAGTGGGTTTACTTTTACAGTGGTAATTTTAGCAGCAGTCTAAATCAACACCCTGTTGATAATCAGACAAATCTTCCTTTGAAGAGAAATGCAGTGCAAGTGAGCTTGTTAGTATTACGGGCACATTATTGTCTCCACTTTCCTCAATCAGTTTTTATTCATGCTTTTACAATAGGTGTAAATTTTTATATTTCCTTAGGCAAGCAGAAGAATGAACTGAACATCTAGAAGATTATTTAAAATAGGTTATGGTGATAAGAAATAGTCAATCCTGTACAATGTTGAAAAGGTCAGTGGATTAGAGTGCTGATTTCTGCAAATGGGTAGCTCTGCTCTGCTGGGGCTGGAAGGCAGCTGAAAAATAAAAAAATTTTCAGGGAGGTGTTCAAAATCTGGTGGGGTGTTTTCTGTATGGATGTGCCAGAGGATTTGGGAGGGAGAATGGTGGGGAAACATTTCTGCAGTATGAGGCACAACCAGTGGGTGAATGGTGTCTGAAAGAGGAATTGTGTGTGGTTGGGGACTTGCTCCTTTGTCAAACCCAGGCTCCCTCAGCTGTGCCTTGCCTTCATCCCTCAGCCCTGGTCTACCTTGTAGGTATAGGAGAAGTTAGGAAGCCAAGGGAAGTGGCTTTGTACCTTTGTGTGTGATACAGTGACAAATGATGCTCTGGGTTGGATGCTCTCAAGCAGTACCAAAAATGTAGGACAGCCAGTTTTATTTTTCCACTCTCTTGACAATGTTGCTTTAAAAAGTTGAAAGAAATCAATGAGATATTTCTGGGCTAAAATTTTGTTAGTGCTCCTATCAAGAACATGCTTGTTGCTCCACATGACTATTTCCAAGCTGCACTGGCTCTGGCAAGTAACATGGTTGCTGCTCTTACTTGCATTGCTTCCAAGGTGGAGCTTTTGTTTTTCCTGTTTTCTAAGTTCAGCCAAGGGAGTCTGGGTCAACCACAAGATGCCCATCAAGCCTCTCTGTAGAAACTCTAGACGGATTTATGCTTGTGATTGATCTGGGAATCATGCCTTTCCTTACATCAGGAATGCAATTCCTGTTGGCTCAAAGGAGAATCTGTTCACTTGAATATCTAGACAGACATGTTAATTATGATCCTTTCTGCTCCTTTAATATCTGGATAGTACCTTGCTATGGTCCTCTTCTGAACCAAGACCACTTCTAACTCAGTTTGGATGCTCCATGCAATGTGTTGCTCATGCCTGACTAGAGACAGCTGTTCTGTGTGAATGGCTGCACAGCAGAAAATGCTGCAGTCCTGAGGATGGCCCATCTCAGATAGGAGTCACTGCCCTGTATTTTCCTTCCAAACCACCCTCCCATCTGACTGCTGTTTTGTAAACTCATGAAATTTGGTTGCAAAATGCTCTCATTCCAATTTTCAAGCAAAAGGAGAGAAATGGTGGTGCCAGATTCAGCTCAGCATTAACTGAAGGCGATGAAGTGCATTACATTATTGTTGGCCTTTTTTATCTCTGGTTCTTTCTTTTTTTATGACTAGCAAGATGACAATAAGTCAGCTCAGGTTGACTGCTCCTTGCCTGAAGGGCCATGAGTGTTTCAAGAGATGGCTTTGTGATGGCTTCTCTTCTAACATTTTAAATGTTAAGCCTTGTATGTTTGCCAGAATTCAAGATTCCTCATAAATCAGTTCTTAACAGAGCAAGTTCAGATCCTGTGGTAGAAACAGCCTCCTTTTCAACAAATAGAGAAGGATTTAGCTATGATCTGGCTTCTCAGACCTGATAAAATTTGCAGGAATACCTGTTCCTTGAGCAGAACCTGCACTTTCTTTATTTGCTTAATCAAATGGTTCTCCGAGCAATGATGGGATGGGTATAGCAGCCTGGTGTGCTTTGTCCTTTGTCCTGGAGAGCTGTGTCTCCAGGCACTCTTATCTCATATTTTCTGCAGTCAATGACAGATGGGCATGGCTTTGGTATCTGCTTTTTTTTTTTTTTTTTCTTTTTGTTGGTAAGTCAAATGGAATCAGTAGCTCATTTTAGGTGGGCTGCTGGATTGCTGCTGAAAGGCAGTGCAACTGTACTTTGTTACAAGTGGGGAAATGCAGGGGCTGATTACCTTACCCATCAGGGCTAGAATGAGCATGGAAACTTCCACAGCTGACAGGAAGGAAAAAGACCAGGCAAGAAGAATCTGTGGATCAGTGGCCTTTCACATTCTGAAGAACAGAGAGGAAAATCCATCTGTCAGCTGATAGCCCATCACCATGGTCTTGGAGTGACTAGCAGGACAAGCACTCTCCAGCTGCATGCTGAGAGCAAAAGGTTCATTGAGCTTCTGTTGTGTGCCCTGAAGCCAAAGAATAATTATTTCATGGAGAACTCAGTGCTAGGAATGACCTTTTGTATCATATCTTTTAGGGCAGGTGCTTGGCTCTGGTGCTTTGTGTAAGCCCGTTCTTTGTCTTGGTTTTGGTTTTCTTTTGCCTTCCTGTTTCTGGCTCACCTTGGTTCATCTCATGTAAAATTACTTTCATCCTTGCTGCCTGCCAGGGTGGGGCAGGGGCCAAAAATACAGTAGAGCAGAAGGTGCTGCACACACAGCTTTTACTGGCAGATAGAGCTGTGCAGTCCAAGCCAGTGGTCCCAAAGGTTTTTCTTTAGCCTGTAAGCTCGCAGGGAGTCTGGTGCCTTCAATGACTCTTGCTTAAGAAAGCCCTCTGTGACTTCACCTGCAGCAAGATGTTAAGTGATGCAGACTTGCCTCTCTGCAGGCCATCCATCCAGCCTCAGATGGAGAAGTGGAGCTGCTTATTGTGCCATCTAAGCTATGTTTGGCCGTTCTGCCATTTGGGTAAACCTGCTTCCCCTCTCTGGCTTGCACATGAAAACCAACTGCCTCGGGCAGCCACTCAATGCATCTGCCACAGCTTTCATTGGCATGGCCAGAGTCATCTGTTCTGCATGAATGGGGTGACCAGCATCTGGCAAATCTCTGCAGCACTAGGATCTGTTGTAAAGGGCAAGTGACCAAGTACTCCAACAGCACAGCTATAGAGCAGAATTTAGTAAGCAATGCCTCTGCCCTGGCATGGTTGCTTTTGAGCTTTCAGCTCAAATGAGTTGGACTCCTTCCCCATTTAAAACCACCTGAATCCCTGGTGTCCAGCAAAGTCATGATATCTGTCACATAGGCAGTTTTTTGGGTGCCTGTGTCTTCAGATTCAGTGTCTGTGGCAGCCAGCACATAGCTGAGATAGCTGAGAGTCTGCTCCAGTGAGGCAGGGCTGGATGGGGTGCACAGGTGGGGCAGATTTGGCCCATGCAGGTGGCAAATAGCCACTCTTTTTGCCCTGCCCTTCACTAAAGCAAACACAACTCCAGAGCTTGACCTTGTCTGACTGGAAAATGAGCCTTGTTCACTGAAGAGGCAGCTGAGGCAGTGTAAAATGGTGTTGTCACTCACTGGCAATACATTGCCTCACTGCGTGTGATTTGTCTGGGCCAGCACTCCATTAGTGAGGTGCAGAAGTGGAAGGAGTGCACAATGGCAGTGCAGTTGTCTGTCTCTAGAAGATCTGGAAATTTAACAGTCTCAGAGATTTTAAAGATGCACATTTTCACCTCACCAAAATGTCTGAGATTTAGAAAATCTTCCTATCCTGAAGCAGAATAAATTGCCCGTATTTTGAAAAGAATGAAAACATGAAAAATATAGCTTGAGTCAGTCAAAATGTTTTTGATGTGTTTTGTTTCAATTGTAAGCTTTTATGATGTGTTTGCAGATTTTTAATCTACCACAACTAAAATCTTTGAAATTACATATTTGAATAATGCTGAAATTTCATTCTGTCTCTGATTTCATATATAAAGACAATCTTCTCAATTCATTTCCCTGCAAGCCCATATTTTTCACTGGTTTAAGTGAATGCCTACTTCCTGCTTTAAAAAAAATTCAGTTGTGTAATGTAAATCTGCTAAATTCCATTAGAAAGAGCTTTTGAGGAGCAAAGTCAGGGAATTTATCTCCTGTATGATAAATAGTGTCAAAGAGGTTAGCACTGGATATAAAGTTAACTTGGGAACTACTTTCTCCTATCTTCTATCTCAGTTTTAAAAGCTGATAATTCTGTCTTTGGTTTAAGTCAGGAAATCACTGTAAGAAGCCTCACAAAGCACTTAGAGATCATTTGATCATGAGGCAGAAAACAGACATGAACATCCTGAGGTTTTACAGTCCTAACTGCAAGCAAAGACATCCACTGGCAGCTGATTCCAAATCCCTCTAAAGGGCTTCAAGAAAATGTATGTTATTGAGCTTTATCCTCAGCTAAGTCTCCCCTCATACTAGGTCCTGTAGCTACTTGACTACAGCATCATCGTGGTGCATGACTTACTGCTGGGCAGGACAGTGCCTCCTCCCATGCTGGCACATTAAACTGTCTGGATGTACACATGTTCCTATGCATTTTGATGATATGTGACACCTGTAATTGTTTGAATAATTCACCCTGAGGAGGGTTGAACTGAGGTGCAAGGGAAGCAACCCTGTCTAGCCAAGATGCAGCAGAGGAAATCTCTGCTGTAACCAAGAGTAACAAACCACAGCAATCACCCAATTAAAGCTAAGACCCTCTTTAATCAAGACAGTCAAGTTAAGAGGCCCTCGGGATTTTTGTGAGAAGGAGGAAGTCCTAATCATTGCAAAGGGAATTGCTTCTTTTTCTACCAGGTTTGAAGTTGCCTCCAAACTTGTAGATGCTAATTTAGAAAAAGAGAATCATTAGTTTTTAATAAAGAATTTGCTCCTTGGGAGGTGTGGGGATGGACTGAAAGCATTTTGCCGTACAGTTTAGAGTTCATTAGTGCACCCATCAGGGAAAATGTGTGAGAAAAGTGAAATCAGATGAATATTCCTTATTTAACCTCCAAACCTGTAATTTGGGAAAAAAAAAAAAAAAAAAAAAAGCAATTTCTTCTAAATCTGAGTTCCAGGTGACTGCTTTTTATCTGAGCTCCATTCAATTATTCCCCTGCTAAATTTTAATGAAATAGGCTTTTTGCTCCAGCAGACTCTGAATCCCTGAGATCATTTTGAAAGCAAAACATTCTGTTTTTATTAGTAATGATCCATCTTCCACCCTGGTGCTATGAGGGGCTTGAGGAAGGTGTTTGTCAATTTTCTGCCCTGAATAATTGTTTTTTCACTGACATGGGTATGGGCAGGATGAGCTGGTTCCTGCTTGTCTCCCTGGCTGTGGGTAGCACCAGGGTAGAACGGAAAATCATGAGAGCAGTGATTCTGCCTCCAGATAAGAGGCAGTGATCCTGGCCTCACACTCACTGCTCAGGCTTGTAGCTGGATCCCTCTCACCCTCACTCCCACAGTAGTGTGAGACTGCAGAGAGGAGACTCTCTTTGGGCTCAGTTATGGCAATTTTTTCCTTCCTTGGTTGTCCCATGTGATTTGTTCCCAGCTTTTATTTCTGTGTGGCAACCACCAGACACAATTTTTCTACAGGCTGCTGTTTATTCTGGACTTACACATGGCAAGTTTCCTACACAACCCTTTTTAAAAACACAGATTTATTTGCTTTTACTGACTCTGGTCAAAGCAGCTATTCTGAAAACCCATAGGGATGGAGCATTAGGGGCAGACAAATGTGATGAGCTGGAGCTGCTCCACATACCAAGTGCAGCTGGTTGAAAATAGCCTTGACCTTTTTATAAACTGAAGTGTTGTCCAGCCCAGTTTTCGCTGACCTGACTTATTAATGTGCTGAGGGGACTGGGCAGAACTGCCTCAACATTTCCCAGGTGGTCTTTTCTTGGGGCATGTTTGCCTTGACAGATTTCTTCCTGTGCATGAACTCTGAGGCAGAAGGAATATTTTACAAAGATTTTGTATTACTGTCTATGATTTTTATGGCAAATTGAGCTCCCTTCATGTTATTTTGCTTCCCTTCTTTCCTCTCCTGGGTGACCTCACAGCCATTAGTGCCTGAATTCCAGCCTTTATGTACCTCATTTCCTCTCTCTGCTGTCCCTGAGGGGGGCTCTGTATCCATGACCCAGCCATATGGGGCTTGGATGCTTATACTGCAGTCTGAAGGGCTGTTCACGTGGCATGGTCTGACTGGGACTATCTAGGTGTGCAGAGGCCCCAGAAGTCTGGGATTCCCTGCCAGAAGCAGCAATGGAAACAACAAGCTTGGTTTGGGGCTTCCAGGCTCCTGCCTCTATGCTGGGAAGCCTGGAAGCCCCCATACTCCAAGGATTTGCAGGCTCCACACTGTGGAAATGAGCTGGGTTCCCTGGGCAGCCAGAGGTTGCTGAGGTCTGTCCTCACTCCAGTGTAGTGGAGACATCCAAGAAGGAGATTCTTACTTTCAAGCCATTTTACTACAAGTTTGGCTTCACAGGCAGTGCAGAGCCTAGGTGAGAGGAGAATCAGGCCTTTAATCTCAAGGGATGCAATGGCATTTTATCACATCCTCTGAATTATTCTGCCACAAACATCTTGAATGTCTGGTTTATCTCCTCTAAAATGATCCATACACTGCTCATCAATCGTCCTTATTTCACAACTAACATGCCACAGGTGGTTCAGCAACCTGAGATTGAAATGATTGTATTTTCTGGAGCTCTGTTCCCGAACCAAGGGGAAGCTGTTGGTGCATGTGAGATGTTTGGGTACTGTGGAGATGGGGCATGGGGTGCTTGGGTGGATGGCTGGTCAGCCACCCGAGTCAGGCTCTGTCCTTCTTCATGCCAGCTCTCAGGAGCAGCAAATTTCAGCTTTGCAGAAGATTATGATGGAAAGACTGAAGCAAGTGAAAACTTCTTTCTCAGTTAAAACACTCAAGGTTTCTTTGCCTTAGGAACACAGGTCTACCTGCCTGGCTTGCTCCTATTTCACTGCAACCTGGACTTGAATGGCAAAGTAGTGAATGAGTAGAAATTGTGGGTGCCTGAGAACTGTTTAGCACTCACAGGTGGACAGGCTTTTTGGAGAAGTTGCTTGTCAGTCACCAAAGCCTAAATCTAATTTTAGGCATTAAGCTGAATATGAAATCCTGGAAAACATATGGTATCAATTCTGCTTACTGATCAGATTTGATAGGTTGGCTTGATACAATCAAATCCTTTGAGCTGCTTTCCATTCCCCAATAGGGAATATGAAAAAAGGAGGAAACTCCAGGGCTAAGAGAGACTAGGTCTGGCCAAGCTAGGTCCAATGTACCTGTTTTAGCTGTCTATCCTCCTTGTATGACCAGCTGTTTATTCTTGAGCCCTGCTTGGGAACATGTGCAAGTTGGAAAGGGACCTCACCAATAACTCTGCACTCACAAAGCCACTGAGTGTTACAGAAAATACAAAAGATTATGCTGAAATACATGAAATGATGAAGTAAAGAGTTAATGAATCCTCAAGAAACTTTAAGTTTGCATAGAGAAATCAGAGAGGGGAGGTTCACCAGTACATTTCTCTAGCCAAACCCACAGATGAAGATTAACTGGAAGTCTCCAGGGACAACAAACAGAACAATGTTCCTGTGAGGCCAAGAGTTTGTTTTGCCATTTGTTCTCTGTATGTTACCATGGAATACAAGTGCTGCTGTGGGTACAAGAACCTCATACCCTGCATTTTTCTCAGACACATCCTGAAGTTTATACAGGTCATAGTGCTCTTCTTTTGCACTGGACCATTTCACTGCTTTCTCCATGGAAGTCCCTCCATCTGGGGACACTCTGCCGACTTCTTTGTTTGAGACTCTGAGCAGAGATTTCCGTAAGTAACGTGCTTGGATTGTGTTCCTGTTCTTTCCACGTTCCCTGGCTGGGAGTGCTCGAGCAGACAGATGTTGTGTGCAGAATGTTGGTGGGAGTGGGCTGTTTTGAAGCAATTGTCCAAAATATCCATACAAGAGCTTCAGAATGAGAGTTGTGCAAATCTGCACTGCAAACCGGTTTCTAAGATGTATGTTCATCCAGGTGGAAATCTGGGAAGCATACAATGTAATCTACGTGTCCAGTTGTGCCTATATTGCAGATCACTAATGCTATTAAGTACCCGAAATGGTTTGCAGAAACTATGTGACAAATTGTTGTGAAAAACATATCAGCCTAAGGAAAAAACACCCCTGTTCATAGGGGGGAAAAAAGAGCAAAAGGCAGAAAATGAGCAAGGTGCTATTATTTTTTATGAATTAATCATCCATCTTCAGATCTGATAAAATACTCAGAGGAAGTTGGAGTCTCTCTCTTTTTGCTCTATTTTCAGTTGGTGAAGTGAAGCAAAAGTGTCAGAAATCTCTCTGCAAAGCCCGTTCTAATGAGATTTCCAGCCAGTTTCATGAATGGTTTGGATTAACTGTGAATAAGTTCTTGTGCAGAGAACTAGCAAAGCATGGGTTCATTGATCACAGACACTTCTGTGTATGGTGTCTGACCCAACACTCAATAAAGGCAATGAGAAACCTACTGGGGCAGCTTATCCAATAGCTATGGAGCCACTTTGCAGTTCCAAAGCAGCTGGAGTCAGCTATTTCTAGACACTGGGAACGGGATGGGAGGGAAATTTGCTTATGGTCTATTCACCAGATTTATGGGGGTTTGCATCAGGCCCAGGGAAAAGTTTTCTACACCATACACTGCTCATTTACAAAACTGGTATAGCAGATTAGTAAGAGTCAGGCTCTCATCTTATTCTCCTCGTGCTCTGATGCCTTATTTCCCATCAGTAATTAACAGGAGTGGATACCTACTTCCTCTGGGATTGTTTAACTGTGGGGACAATTCCAGGGCTGTCCCCTGAGGCTATCTCCACAAGTAACAGGTTTTTAAGTTATGCCTCTCTATTGATCCCCCATCTGAACAATTAGCAGTGGTGCTTGCTCTGAGTCCAAAGGTGTCTGCAATCAACCTCACAATGATATTCAAGGAGTGCACTGTTTTAAAAGGCTGCCTCTCCTGAAGTGTGCTGTGTGTTCTAAATGTGACAGGCTACATGACAGGACCTGAAACAGAGACATTTGAGGAAGCTTGGAAACTTCTGATTTTTGAGCCTGAGGCAAAGCCATACTTCCAGACTTTTTGGCTTGGGAGTCTCTGATTCAAACACACCATTTTCACCTGCTATCCATAGCTTTATCATTCCTGCAGAATAATCACTGTTATTAAGAAATCTGCCTTGATATAACAATGCAATTCTCTGCATGACAAAACCCTAAAAATCTGGTGGCTGGTAAATAAAAATTATTGAGAATGATTGTTTCATTTGAGGCATCATTAACTTCAGCAGAGCTGTAAGGAGAACAGCTCAGCTTCCCTGAAAATTGCAAAGGAACTTTTTTTTGTTATGAAGCTCACTTTGCGTGCTCTGCAAACTCCAGCTAAGGCTCCTGGGGGTCAGATTTTCTGGAGGTGGAAATCCAATACTGAATGTCTGATGGAGCATCAGGGCTACCAATTCTGCTTGTGAGGCTGTGTGAAAAGCTAATGTGTGCGTTGAGAAGTAAAAGCACTGACTGAATGATCTTTCAGGAGTTGTGGACTCAGTTATCGTTTCTATGCAAGAATTCAATGTGTTCTATGTGTTTTCTGCACAGCCTTGAGGTGGTTGCTCTTCTCCTTGTCCTCACATGTGCTCAGTTGCTAGACCAGTCTTGCAGTAGGTGGAAGAGAGTAGGAGAGGTCAGGCCTCCCATCTGCTTCTTTAAGCAGGCTGGACAGCCCCACGGCTGGCAGAGCTTCTGCCTGGAGTGATCAGAGTCAGCAAACAGCTGAGGCAGCAGAGCACTGTGATCCTTATTTCCATATGTGCTGTCACTGTGCTCCCATGAAGCTGTACCACCAAACTGCCTGTGGAGCCAAATGCCAAACAGGACATGGGACTTACAGGGAACATCCTTCAGGCATTGGTTTTCCTTCACAGCTTTTCTTTTAGAAGGTGGATAGTTCTCTGTCACTTCTCAGCCTTGTGGCCAGCCTTGGGCTGGCAGCCCTCGATTTGGGGGTCGATGCAGGACAACAGGTTGGAATGAGTCTGCTTGAAGAGTTCTGTGCTGATTAGGGTCAGCTGGTATTGCCATAGGGGCAGTTAATTGAGGGGGTATCTAGAAAGCAGGCCACATCTCTAATTTTCCTTCTCTACCTGTTATTTAACAAAACTATTGAGAGAAAGGCTCTATTAAGTATACTTTTGGCTTTAATTCTGCAACTGCAGTAAAAGCCAGTTTAGGAGAAGCCCTTCAATACAGGATAGAATTGGTTCTGTAATAATAATAATAATAATAATAACTTGCTTTCCCTCTTTGAAAATAAATATGGTTCTTCGTAGAGAGATTTACCCATTGCTGGCAGTCAATCAGGCAGGACAATTTAGGCTCTGAGTACTTGATTAGAATAACTTTAAGGAAAATTGCCTTCCTGAATCAAGTAAGGTTCCATTAACCTGATGAAACAGGGTTTGCTTATCTGAGAGGTTAACACAGCTTGGACTGCATTAGATGAGGCCTCCTTTAGAACAGCAAGTAATAAAAACACCATCTGTCATGTCTAGTCAATCAGACCTTGTATAAGAGAGGAATTATTCCTCTGACTTTACCATTATAAGATCATCTGTTTGTTAACAATGGGAAGTGTCAGGAATGTTGAAAACTGGTTTTATACCCTCAAATTATTTCTAGCTGCCTTTATCTTGGAAAGAATTAATATTAATCTGAGTTTATACAGGAAAGAAATATTTCTAGATGAATACAATGCCAAGCCATTCCATGTTGAGTCTCATCTGATTTATTATTAGAGGTAAAACTGACTGGGAGATAGGGGAAAAATGCCAGGTACACTTTTCTTCTGAAAGTGATTATTTCTATAAACAAATCTCTCACAAGTTGCTGAGCTCTCAAAGGTTCTTTGAAGTCAATTGAATGTATTCAATTCACTCAAGTGGCCATCTGCATCTTAAAGGACTAGGCTAGATCTTCTCATGTAGCATAGGCATAGCCAGAGGTTGTGGAAAAGGTGTTTGCATTTTTTGGCATGGATTTTTCCAAGTTATTAAATGTTGTCACTAATGGATTTCTCTGACAGCGTGGTCTCCTCTATTCACTAAGGAGTACTTGGAGACATGTAAAGACTGAATGCCAGACAGCAAAGGCAGCTGTGGGCATCAGAGGTGGAAAGAGTGGTGGAAAGCCTGTACCAGTTTATCCCCAGCACCACTATGCACCAGCTGGGGTGGAAATACCATCCCCACTCATCACACACCACAGATGATACTGCAGTGGATGTATTAATATACACCATGAGCTACTGCCTGGGTATGTGCCATGCTGCTGCCCAGCACATTCAGCACTCCTCTATGGCTTCTGGGTGGCCACAAGCTGGAGAACCACCAGAGTGGGTTTTGTGTGCCCATGGAAAAACCATTTCTTTGTTCAGGGTTGTTGTTTGCACACAGAGAAACACACAGAGTGTTTGCAGGTATGTGATGCAGAACTCAGCTGTTTTGTGGTGGGCACAACCCCATGCAAGATCCTAGGAGGAAGGAGACAGGCTGGGGATAGAAGAGGAGGAAGATTAAAGCAAATGCCTAATTCAGTATTCAATCACAGCCAGAAGGTGTGCTCCAGTTAAGGTAATGAGACTGGAGATCTGGGAGAAAGATGGTTGAGCAGGAAGACAACATATGCTCTGGGGTGGTATGAAGGGAAGGCTCTCTTGGTCCCACTGATTTCAGGTGGATCAGATGCCACTCATCTAGGAAAAAAGGACCTTTTTGGGGGAGTTAGCATAAGAATGAAAAGTCACAGATGAATTCTTCCTTCTGTGAGAGTATAACCCTTATCCCTGCCAGACTCTGAGGGGCTTTGTCGTGAGTGCCAGTGGAGAACAGACTGCCCTGGGCACAGGATGACCAGAACAAAAAGAATTGTACTACAAAGTGTTAGGGTCCCTGGAGACCCAAACTCTGTACGGTTAGATCAACATTAAAAAAAGCAAAAATATCTCTAATTTTGTGCCAGTTCCTCTGAGACCTGATGCAGGGAAAACCCACATGACTGCACTTCCCCCTGGAGCTGGTGAGAGCTGCTCCCACTCACTGTGTTAGCAAATTGATCCCCATGGTCACTGCGGGGGGAGGCTGAAAAGAATGGATGGCACTGCAAGCTCGTTATGAAAATGCAGGGAACCAGAGTTAATGAATCTTGGACGAGCCTCTAATCTGCCTGGCCCATGGTGTGGTGGTAGAGGAAGCTGGGTGGGGAGGATCTGATTAACATCTCAGTGGAAATGACAGACCCTAGAATGCAGAAAGTCATATCATATCTGTCAGTGCTTGCATCTGGGAGGGGCCACTGTCAGAGAGCTGAGATCTCTGTGGATTAGATCTGGAAGATTTTTTTTCATCAGAACAGAGGTATTTTTGGGATTTACATCTTCTCTGTCCCTGGCAGCTTGCCTTGATGAAATACCGATTACACAATTGCAATCTGACTTAAACCATAGCCAAAGAATCAGCTGTGTGCTGGGTTATGGTGAGAATACCCCCTCTGTGATGGCAAAGATTTGAAATTGTGCAGTGCAGTATGTCTCCTGACACAGGAAAACTTGCAGAGAACAACAAACAGGTTGTTTACTGTGGTTGTATGGGAAAAAAAAAATGGCAAAAGTGGAATTCATGCCTTCTCTGAGATTTTCTTAGTCCAGTAGCCAGATTAATGAATGAAACCACTTGCCCCAGATGTACAGGAGATTATGCTGCTTGGTGCTTTTTTTATGAGCAGTGCAGTTGAGGTTAGGGAACTTGAAATAAGTGCTCAAGGGCCTGACAAGCAACGTAGTCGGAACCAAACCCCAGGGTCCTGCTGTCACATCCTGTAGCCCCTCCTTCACTGCCCAACAGACACCCCACCCCCCCATTTTCCAGGCATTGCTGTGAGCTGGCTGTGAGGAATACAGTAGTTATAGGATTTCTGGTTTCTCAGTACCAACTGCCTCATTGAAGCAAGTAAAACCAGCATTTTACTCAGGAGCAGGGTGGCAGAGGTTGTGGGACACACCATCAGAACAGAGCTCCTGGTCAGCTGAGAGATCAGTGCAGAAAGAGAAATTCCCAAGGCAGTATCTGTCCCAGAGGCTGGAAGTGAGCACAGAGCGAAGGGCAATGCGCCCACGGGGCGGCTGAGACACTGGATACTACTGTCCTTCAGCATTCCTCCAGACCCAGGCTGCTGCAGGCTGTGATGTTTTCAGTGGCTGAACTGTCCCTCAGAGCCTGCGGCACAATAAATCAGTAGCCGTTTCTCACTTGCTCTGATAACACTGCAGGCGGGGCAGCTTAACGGAGAGACGGCTGGGCTGGCATGCATGAGGATTCAGCGGAGTCTACCTTCATCAGGACGTTTCTTCCTTCTTTTGCTCCTTTTTGAAATGGAGGTACTGATACCTGCTCAATGAGATGCCCTGAGACCTGCTGCTGAAAGGCACTATGTGAGATCCTGCTTCTGAAACCACCAGGGAGAAAATGTTCTTGGGACACCAAATAGTCCTCAAGAGTTTTTCCTAAGTTCTGCCTCACCACATACATCTTTCTTCCAGCTGCAGGGAAAGCACTTCCCACCTTCACACACCAGGAAGGGGATGACCCAGCCTCAGCTCCAGGCAAGTGGACTGGGTAAATGTTTAGATTTTTATGTTTCCAGGCTCTCTCTGATAGTCAGAAGCTTTGAACAGAGAGCCTGAGTTGAGCCTGAGCCAGACAGGTACCTCAGTACCAACAGGTGTGGCACTGGGTGCCTGAGGGACCAGCACACCTTGTGACAGAGAGACAAACAGCCCTGAGTTAGAAACTGAGCTCACATGCACTCGCACACCTATCTTGGCTCTCCTTTTCTGCGTTTGTTTTTTTTTTTTTCAGAGCACTCTCTCTGTTGCTGACTTTACATACCTATGTGACTTTACATATCTATTGTTTCAACTAGGAACTGCCTTTAAGCAGTGGGCAGCATTCCTAAAATGCCTTAAATTTCTATAAAGGGGGAACAAAGGACTATCATGAAGGGCAGAACATAGAAACATCCCAGGAACTGGACATGTTCCCATTGCCTGGAGCACCTGTATGTACATTTTCTCTATGTCTTGAACTTACTGAAACCAGTGCTACCAGTCAGTGCATGTTACCTTATACCATAGCAACAAGTACATATTAGAAGTGGAGGGGAAAATAGCTGGAAAATTATTCAAAAGGTCCCTTAGCCCATCTCCTTACTGACAGCCTGATTCATTAAATTATTTCTGATTTTCTATGTAATATATGGTTTTCCTTGGTATTCACTTGCTGTTAATCAGTGGTCTGTTCTGAAAGATCACAAGTCTTACTCTGGAACCAGCTTCCATTTTTTTTTTCCAATGGTTTTGTGATACTCTCATCTTGAGAGCCTAAAAAGTAATTTAAATTCATGGTTGTATTTTGTTTGTTCTGCATTTTCTTCATTTCCTGCCTCAGCTCTCTCATGCACTGTGTTTTGCTTGAACATTCCCTTCAATGAAGAGAAAAATCCTAATTTTTCCTTGCTATGATGGCCTCTTAAATAATTGTTCAGAAATAAAAGCCCTTCCTCTTGTGTTCCCCCTCTCTCCCTGCCCCAATCGTCTAATATAAGTCACAAGCATTACCAAGTGAAGCTTTTTATTTTTCCCAGTCACTATTCTCCCTCCAGCTTTTCTTTGTTGCATTGTCTGGCCTGTAGTGCTCATATGTCTTTTCTGCTTGTTTTTCACAGTGCTTGCCCAGAGTCTCATGCTGCTGGCTTTACCATGCTGTGCTTTGTACTTATCTATGCTGTATCTTCTTATAATATAAATAACACTCCCTGGATCCTGACCATACTTCCTACGTTATAGATTTAAATTCTTCTTACCATCTATCTTTTCTTTAATATCTCTTCTCTGCACAGCCTGCTCTTTTGTAGCCATTATTAAAGTTTTGCTTCAATCCTCCTTTCACTAGCCCCTCTTGATTTGCCATCATCTTGTTATGAGTTGTTCATGCTGTTTGTTGTCTTTCACCTCAGGCTTTGCTTCCCTTGTTGCTCTATCAAATGAATCATCGTATGTAGGAATTTATTCCTCATTTCATTTTGGAGTTTGATTGTGATCAGCTTAGGCTTCTCACTACTGCACACTGTAGCTATTTCTATATGCTTCTGTTCACTCTTAAATTCAGGTGTCTCTCAGTGTTTCCCTAGTGCATCTTTCTAGTCCTCCTGCCCAATTCCACTGGATCATCTTATGTCCAGCTAATAGCAGAGTTCATCAGGAACTGACTGCCTGTTTGTAGCCTTGACTTTATCTCAAGGTGATGATGATAGATAGAGAGCCTTGAAGCAGGTGGGACTTGAGTGCAATAAAAAGGTGAAGAATGCACATGGCTTCAGGGCCATGATGTTGGATGATGGAGATTCCATTTTACTCCACTGCTGAACTCACTCTAAACTACTTCTGTGCCTGCAGAAACTATTTGGGGCTTTCCCCTGCAGAAGAGTTTCCCTAAAGCCTCTCTGAAAGAAAGTCACAGCAATATACAGGAGGTTATGGGGTAAAGTGGAAAGGAGTAAACAGTGGAAGTGCAGTAGAAAAATTGTTGATTTTCCTTCAGGCAGCTCATTCCTTGAAGGTGAAAAAGGGTCTTGGGGAACTGCTTGTCAATGTTATATCTGCTTTCCTGTGGGATATGTGAAGAACTGGGAACTGAAGCCAGTCTGTCAAAGGTTGGTGAAACCCTGCGTCTTCTCACAACCTTAAACACTAGATGCTCCATTCTGTAAAACATTCACAATCAGGTTTGACAGGGCTCTGAGCAGCCTGCACTGGTTGAAGATGTCCCTGCTTCTTGCAGAGGAGTTGGAATGGATGGACTTTGAAGGTGCCCTCCAGCCCAAACTGTTCTGTGATTCTATGATAGTGAAAGACACATATAGTTAAGAGCAGCTCTGTAGCTGGTATACAGTGTCAAAAATTTGGATTTATGGCCAGCTGTAGGTCCTGTCTAGTCACAGAGCCAGTCCCTATCCTCAACCAGATGTAGTATTTTTATTGAAAGATAGTGTGGCTGCAGTGTGAAGTGATTGATCGTGAACATCCATGAAAGATGCCATGCAGCCTCAGAGGCTGTATTCAAGAAAGGCAGATTCCCTATGACATTTGAGAGCTGACCAGAGATGACTTCAGATCAGAAATAAATGGAAGTTTAACTATTTTATTGGTGGCCAAAGGACTGCTGTTGAGAAGTAAAACATTAACAACAGGGTGAAAGAGAGCCGGGATTGCTCAACGAGGTTCATCTTCAGGCACAGCAGAGCTGGGGTCGTCCAAGACACGGGAAGCGGCCGGAATGGCAGAGGGGGACAGCACACCACAGCCTGCTAAGGAAGCCCAAGCTGGTGAGGAAGTTTTTAAAGATTTCTTCTTGCTGATATTAGGAGAAACTGAAGGCAAAAAGGCAAGAGGAGGGAAGTTTCTCTGATTGTTACAGGTTGACTTGTGACCAAATGACAGGCTCTTAGATACAGATTAGTTACTTGATATTATTAGTGGTATTAATCTGAATACCTTCACAATTTTGGGTCTGTAATGGCTGGTGAATAGAAGAGAGCTGTGGGTTTGAAGGCTTCTGGTATACTTTCCTGGTTGTTCAAATGATTTGATGCATAATTTTCTTAAATTACTTTGAAGTTTGGGAGAAGTCTGCAGGCAATGGAAACCACTCCTGATCTGTATAAATCAGTTAAGCCCTGCTCTGTCTTATGATCAAAGAATTGGAGAAAATAAGCCAAAAGAGATCTCCAGAGGTTATCACATTCTTCCAGGGTCTGGTCATTAAGCCCAAAGTGGTGCTGCCTCACATTCATCTAGTTTCTTAAAACCTTATCTCAGAAACAGAGAAAGAGGAGAGAAATACATATATGGTTAAAGGGCTATAAAAGTATGGCCAGTGTATATGAATTAAAAATAAGGCTCATTATTGAAAGACAAGTGTGGGTGAGCTGAAAATTAGGAAGGGATTGTACCACGAGTTGAATGCAGGTAAAAATTAAGAGATTAGTTGGGTATAAAGAGATTAATGTGCACAGTGGTGCAGCAAGGAATAGTGAGAATGTGAGAATGGTAAAAGCAACATGAAAATGCAGATTCTCTTTCTAAGGATTTGGGAACCAGAAAAAATTAAATTATGAACTGAAAGTCATAACAAAATGTATTCATGGGAACTTCTGGCTATACAAGGCATCTGGTAGCTGAATATAACATTTAAGCATGAATCATCCTACAGACTCCCCAGTTGCATAAAGGATAATTCAGAAAAGAGGAAATCTTACAGAAAGCTGTCCTTGCTTTCATACTTACCAAGTGAAGTTGTTTGGCACAAGATTTTCACAGAAACTCAGGAGGACACCTCATCCATATGCCTGCTCTGGGACAGGACCTGATATTTATGTAGTCCCTAATGCATTCTTATATAACCGACATCATGGGTTGTCTGAACCCTGCAGGCTGAGCCACACCATCTCTGTTCCAATGCTCATCTGTCCTCACTGAAAGGGAAATTGGAAAAAGGAGCCCCAAATACTCTTTACTGAAAAACGTCAGTTATTTCTCTCATCTTATCCTCAACAAAAAATGGATTATAGTTCATCTCCCTGGCTGTTTTTCCTCTCAATGGAAAGAAATTGCATTTGGTATTCTTCTTTCCCAAATTTCATCATTTTCATTCCAGAGTCGAGAAATGGTTTCTCCCGTTTTGCAATACCATTTTGGATTCATACCCACTTGTCCCCCAGGCTTCTCCACCCTGGTTTTGAGCACAAACAAGAGCACCATGCTGGCTGTGCGGAAGTTTTCTTTGCTGATGGAAAAGCTGAGGACCTGCATGCTTTCCTAACTGATGGAAAATCATTGATACTCTTATAGGGATTTCCCAGTTGCCCAATTATGGGCATTTCATATGGACCCTATTTCCTTGTGAGACATCAGAGACACTAGAGTTAGGATATATCACATACAGAGCTGCTCTGGCTGTTACTCCACTTATCAAAGAACAGTCTGGTTTGAGAGCATTTTTTCCAATCTGAAATGGCTGTTTGTAATCCTTATTCTCCTTTTAGTCCTTAGAAGGGATTATCTGATCAAGTATCTCTCTCACTATGGAGGAACACTCCTGAAGGAAAAATCTGCTTTTGTAAAGGCAGTGGTGATGTTTTTTCTGCTCTTCCCCTTCACAAGGGAAGTGGCTCAATATAATATTCAGCACTTGAAGGTGAATTTCATCAGGCTCTGATGATCTGAGCACATTTGAGATATCCAAATATTATTTAAGTAGTTTTTTGTCTCATTTCACACATACTCCTGCTGGTTCATTCCAAAGGTGTTGTATACCTTGTTGCAATTTGGGGGGGGGTTTAAAGTGAAAATAACAAAAAGAACACAAGTTTCCTGGCTTCTCTGGATGAGCTTTTGTTTGCTTGTTTTCTGGTTTAAATAACAGCTTTTCATTTTCTTTCCTCTTTCTCCAACATTGACAGCATTTCTAACACCTTTTCTTATTGCCTTTTATGTCCCCTTGCTAGCTGTAGTTCATTTTGTGCCTTAGCTTTGCAGGCACACCTCTACTGCTCCGTGTTTGATCTGTTTGTCTATACTTGTCTTCAGAAATGCCACCTTATTTCCATTTGTGGTACAATTCCTTCCTGATTTTCAGTCCAGTCACACCTATATCAAGTATTATTCTGTATTTGTATCTGAGATGCTTGCAAATTTATTCTCCTAAACTTGCTTTTGCTGTTTGCTACAAGTTACCATTTATTGCCAGACATTTGAATTCCTTTTCTTGCTTTTTGTCTGAGAAGACCTTCTGGCAGCTAATGGCCTAAACAGCTCTGCAGTGTATTAGACAAGTAGTATGTTAATCCTACTGACTGATAGGGTTTTTCATGCTAGTATTAAAAAAAATAATCATTTAGCTTATGTGACGCATGGAGCTTTATACACACAGAGGAAATATAGCTGCAGGAGGCTCAAAATATTAAGGCATCACACTGCAGCAGCGTGGGAGCGCTGTGCAAGGGATGGTGAAATCTTTCCTGCCTTTCATTTGTATTATTCCTTTAATAACTGCTGCTGTGTTAGCTCTGCTTGCCTGTGTATGTTAGAATACTGCAGGTTTCTGTTGGGAACTGTATAGAAATACCTGGGCTTGAGATGCCAGCAGAGGGCTCAGAAATATTTCTGCTGCCTCTTGCATGGGGTCAGATTTGCAGGACATGAGTACATGCCAGCCTGGTGTGTGGGGACAGAACCCACGTGAGCAGGACCTGTTCTGCCCCCAACACTGGGTCTGCCTTTGAGCACTCATGCCAATGAAAAGGGCTTGATGAACCTGAGCTCCCTGCAGGCTGCACCCAGGTGAAAAGCAAGGCTGTGCGTGTGTGCAGGTCACTGGGAGGGCTGAAGACAAGGAGCTGGTTTGTGGCAGTACAGAGGAGGTACCAAACTGTTGTTTTGCCACTGCTGCAGGAGAAAAAGGGAATGAGGAAGGGGTAGATCTTTCTGGCTCCATCTGAAGTTTGGCTTTCAGGTCAGCTGCCCAGCTGACCCCGTGTTTAGCTGCCCAGTTAGCAGGAGTGAAACGAATCTCTGGGGATTTTCAGAGGAAGCAATGCCAGAGCACATGATGGAATGTGGATATTAATTATACTTCCTCTGTGCAGTCCATCACATCTGATTCCATTGTGTAAGTGTTCTCCATGTCTTGTTAGCAATAACTGAAGCCAGATTAAGGATCTGTGGTGTGGCCAAAGGCCTCTTTCCTGGTTCATCAGCTACAAACCTGGTTTTTGTGATAACCAAGCACTATCAGCAATTCAGTACTTGCACTAAGGATGAGTTTATGCAGAGTCCTTGTACCAGCTGTGGATTCTGGGTGTGGTCTGTGCATTACTGCATAACAGAAGGGAGAAATATTTGGGAAAATTCTTTGAACATTTGCCTTTTAAAGAAGCCAAGTGTAATAGGAAGAAGAAACCTCTGCACTGCACTGAGGACACAGCAGAGCCACAAGCACTGAGGATAGTTTATGGGAAGGTTGTGAGTTTTGCTCTGCAATTGCAACTGGCACTGGAAGAATACTGATGAAGAGTTCCACTAGTGCCATGGGAAGGGCATGGAAGGAGGGACCACAGTGTACCTGCAGGGAGCTGAGCCCACATAGCTCCAGGGACTTCCAGCACAGATAGGCTGCATTTGTCACATATGGAGCCCTAAAGTGGTCTTCTGGATAATAGAAAGTAGAGAGAGGGGCTGGGGCTGCTTCTGGATGCTGGCTGTGCCCCCTTGATTAAACTGTCCCATGGGAAAAGGCAAGGTCATTCTAGGGAATTGGTGTGGGAGTGAACCCTGGGTCACTTCACTCCTGCAGTAGCAAAGAAATGATTTAACACAGTGCAGGCATCTGTGACGTCCAGCGTCCAAGGGTTTGGTGTGATGAACATTTTAGTAGTTATGTCTTGGAATGCTTGGCTTTCCAGTAAAATGAGATCCCTGCAGAGTAAACCTGTCATTACCACACTGGGAGGGAGATGCCTGCTCTGCTCCTAAATCCACAGGCTGTAGGTGTATCTGGGACTTGGGATTTTTATTCAGCTCACATCTGTGCAGCATCCAGCACCATGCTGAGCTGGTGCACGTACAATAGCTGGGGGTATGCCAAACAACAGGGAGGTCTGTGCCACAAAGTGCTGACAGCCCTAACCTGTGACTGATTTAGGCTGTGTTCTCTGACTCCTCTTGAACTCTGGAGTTGTCTTTCCTGGTAGCATCTCCCTCCCCTTTCTGTCCTGGCTGCACAAATGTGCTCAATTAGGGTTAACTCAAACTGAATCAAACTTCGTGCCTGAGGTTGGAAATCTTCCCAGTCAACTCACCACAGCCACATAGCATGGTGGGAGACAAGGCGAGAGGGGAGATGAACGCTTTTCAGAGAAACGAATCCAAGGAAACTTTGTTCACTTTTATTTCTGCAGGAGATGATCCCCCCAAAGGAGATTTCCCTCTTCAGAAAAAATCCCCGGTAAGTGTTACTGCTGGTTTCCTTTGCTTTGCTTTCTGCTCAGCTTGTTTTAAACATTGCAAGATCTCTCTGTTCTCTCCTCTGTTGTGCTCTGGCTAGAGACAAACACCCTTTCTTGCAGAGGGTTGTAATAAGCCTTAACAACTCAAGGCAAAAATCCCTCCACTAACCTGATTAAGTTAAGAAAGTGCAGCTTAAAGGGAAAACACAAACTGTCTGAATGTTTGGGGAAAAGGGTGAGAGTTTTTACTGCCTTTTCCCTGAACACTACTTTCCTTGTGGTAAAGAACTTAGATCTCTGAAGTGGATGGGGCTTGTGCATAAGAGGGAGGGAGCTGAACTCTGTTTAGTTTGATGAAACCCACCAGACAAGGGTACCCAGATGCTGAAAAGCAGAAGGAAGGACAGGGATTGAGGACAGGCCACTGGTGAGTGTTACAGAGCCCAACTGTAGTGCCAGAGCCTTGGGCTTACATCTTTGGCTCAGATTTAAAGCCTGATTCAGGTGAATGTGTTGCTGCTTTGCAGCTTAGATGTTTGTGCAGGTTTTCAGGCTAATTCTTTTTGAGTGCTTGACCCCTTAAAGTGGTTCACTGTATAGGATTCAGGAAGAATTTGGTATATATTGCAGCTGCTTTGACTTGCTGGATAATATGTAATAGTTGGTCTTAAAACTCACAGTCATGTTATTAGCAAACCAACTATTTAACACAATTTTAATTACAGTGCAAACATTAACTATTGGATATCCAGAGCTCCTGAGAAATATTAATCTTTATCCCATTTTGCCATTAGTCAGCAAGAAGGAGAGCTGAAAACAAACATCTTCTATAGTGGGTACTTTAAATTAACTTTTTTTCCCCAAAAAACACAGTCTATCAACTTCCACAGTATCTTTAAGAGATTTATAATCCCACAGATCCCAGGCTGTGGTAGCTAAGCACTGCAGACTATCTGTGTGTTCATGAATCCAGGCTTAACCTCTTTGCTTTTGCTGGGGCTCTGTGCTGAGCACAGTCCTCCTCCACGGAAGTGAGCAAACTGCATCTGGCTCTTCACATGGATGAAAGCTTCCCACTTTTGGATGTCCAGGCAGGCCACAGGCAGGTCAGTGATACAGTGGAGAGAATACATGAGGGTTTCTGCATGTGCTGATGCCATCTCATGACACACAAGCCAGATGGAAGTACCCTTGCTTGTAAGTCATTGCTGTGTGTTTGTAAGCACTTACTCAGGGTCGTGGCTCAGGCCCTTGGGAAGGTTTAGCTGGGAAGTCACTGCCCCCTTCTCTCCTTTCCCTCCTTGCCCCTGCTCATTTATAGGAGGTGCCCGTTCCAGAGCAGGAGTGGCTGAAATGAGTCACTGCACCTTAAACCGGTGATAAATACACTGGGACTTGTGGAGGGGTGAGTTCAGGCAGCAGCACTCCTGCCACCTGTCCACCTGGTTTGGAGAGGCACTCTCTGCACCTCCACTAAATGTTATTAAATGCCATGAGTATAGTACAGTGAGGTCTGGGAAGGAGAGGAAGAAAAAAAATCCCTTTTGTACAACTTTACTTCCAATTTCATAAAATGCCTCCTAGCGCCCACACGAAACATAATCTGCCTCTTATGGATTTTCTTATTTTATTATGAAAAACTTGTTGGGGAAAAATATTCTGTTTGTGCATATGGTTGTGTGTTTGTGCATTTACAGCTTATATGTGCCACCATTTTTAGGCTAGTCTAAAAGCAGGAGGCCCCAGTGCAGTTTCCAAGGGAGCCCACTCTTTCTTACAAGCCATATTGCTGAGCACAATGGTTTCAAAGTAAATCATAAATGAAATGGATAATTATGTATTTATTCTAGTAAAGCAAAAAGGTCAAGGGTTTCTTATAAAAAGGCAGCCCATAAATAGTGAGAAAAATACATACATATATATTAGATATAAAAATGGGCAAAACTATTTGTCTTTAGAGGATTAAGTAATGGAAAGTAGGGGGGAGGTGGGAGTTGTGGAGTTTTGATTTTTTGACAATCAGTCTGTTTTGTTGCTCTTTTATAATGTTGAGGAAGATAGCATCATTAAGTTAGACTGTTCTAAACTTGATGCCATTGCTTTGGGAATCCAAATAAGCTTAGCTCTCTTGGTAGTGAAATAAACCTGAATAAACACATCTATTTTGGTACTGTATTTGCATTTGGGACTCTGCGAGGAAATACAGGAATTCATTGTTTCTGACATGAGGCACAAAAATGCATGTAAAGAGTTCATCCCACTTCACTGGCCCATACCATGGCTGTTTAAATCTCTAAGTGTAGTTGCATCTGTTAATATCACGCTCTCCCCAAATTCCTCACCAAAACCATGGCCAGCCCCTCTCTCCTGCTAATTGGCAGAGGCTGGGCAATGCTGTGAAAGCCTGCTTTCCTGTTGTGAGGCTGTGGAGCTACTAAGCAGCTGGAATCTGAAAGCTGCTTAGTTTAGACCACTGTGGGGTAGCAGGAGGGATAGAGGCCCACACAAGGTCGTGCCAAGACTCATCTTTTTGATGCCTTGTATTTCACTTGGGAAATGCTGATATTAGCTGGAGTAAAGTCAGGCTCAGAGAAGGAGTGGCCAGACTTAGACAGGTTTGACAGTCCTATTGCTGGGGTATTTTTAAGTTCGGATTAATAAATTGAATTATCCCTAGCTATGCCAGCAATCTTGGAATATGAAATAGATGCCATGCCTGAGGGAGTGCCAGACAGAGGGCTGATGTTCTGCTTCAGTGAGGGGTGGCACAGCTCAGCATAAGTGAGGAGCAGAGATTGAGATAGGTAGCAGCTTCACACACAGAAGCAGACAGCAGATCCCTGGGGTCTCCCAGTTTCTGAGGCAAGGTCTGTTACTAGAAGAGGGAGCAGTTTTGGGGCAGAGTGGTAGCTTTATATGAAGTGCAGAAGAAAAGCATCCAGAGGTGTTTTTTTGGTCTCAGTGACTTTTTAGCATTACAGTTGAGAGTTGGTAGCACCCTTCCAGTGGAGTTCCTGGAGCTACAAGTATGGTGGGCTACTGTCAGCCCATGAATCCCTGTGGCAGTCCTAACTGGGCCCATGTCAGCCAGGCTGATTCCACTGGGGAGCCCTAATCAAAGCAAGAGTAGTGTGAGGTCTCCTTTGAGTCCAGCTCACAGGCCAGTCAAGCAGCTGTGGGCACTTGATTTTTGGACTGGACTCGGCTCCACCACCCAGACACTGTGGGAATGTGTTGCTGGGCTGAAGGCTTTGACAGTTGATATGTTCTTGTTTGTCTCCCACAGAAACTCTGTGGCTCCAACTACCCCCTGAGCATTGCCTTCATTGTGGTGAACGAGTTCTGCGAGCGCTTCTCCTACTATGGCATGCGAGGTATGTGGTCTGTGTCTGGGGAGTGACTTTCCACTCCTGAGGTCTTTACACAAACTGAATTGGTGTTTCAATGTTGCAGTGCTAGGAACTTAGAATTTAGGGGTTTTCTGGTCTGTGCTGTGTGTAGTATCCACTGTCTTTTGAAGTTAATTGATGGTTTAGAATGCATATATGAATGGTGTACCCTAACATTGTTGCTATGATGAGAAGAAGTTGGAACTAGAGGGCTCCAAATGTACCTTCCAGTTTAAATTATGATACAATTCTCTATATCAAACCTGGTTTTCTACAGTGTGATGTCTTTCATAGCTGATGTGCAACCAGTGTGTTTGGGAATTGAATCTTACAGGCACCTAATCTGCAAATGGAAAATGTACATAAACAGAGCTACAGGTTAGGGTAAGATAAGCTAGAAAATACGCTTTTCAGCTAAACATAAATGTTTATGAGCAAAGGATGTCAGATACTCATATATCTCATTTTAGCTTCTCCTGTGTCAGAGATTATGAGGAACAGGTCTGGAAGCACAAATCTTTCTACAGCACTGCTCAGTTCCTAGACAAATCAGTAGGTTTTGTGCCACCATGATCCTGCTTACCTGCAGATATACACATTAATTATCTGATATTATATTTTTGTTTCCTTTTAGCTGTCCTGACACTGTATTTCTTAAGCTTCTTCCACTGGGATGAGAATCTCTCCACTGCTGTGTACCATGCCTTTTCCGCGTTGTGTTATTTCACACCTGTCATTGGAGCCATCATGGCAGACTCGTGGCTGGGGAAATACAAGTAAGTGAAGACATCTTTCTAGTTCAGTCAGCATGCATGGACACTATGCAGCCTGTGCAAGGACAGTGCTGTGTGTGCTCCCAGTTTTGAGCGAGCTCAGAGTGCAGCAAAGACACGCTTGTGAAGGTCAGCTCCTCTCTGTTAACAGAGCTGATCTGTTTGCTCATGCTGTGCTGGTCTAACACCCAAAGGCCAATAGGCAACAAAATTGGGACAAATTAAATGTTACAGTAACCTTTTTACTCCACTGTCCTTCCCTACCTGACTTCAGGAAGCTGAGGTGTAGGGCAATTAACCCTCAATTTGCTAAGGTCTGCTTCTGAGAAGGATTCAAAGATAGTGAGGAAGCATTGTCATCATGTAGATCTCACAGATTCAGATGAAGTGTCCTAACTGTAATGTACTTACACTTCTCACAGCATAGGTAATGCATCAGCACACCCACTTTTATGCCCGAGGAACCTGTGTTCTCTCAAATCATTTTGAGCAGCACATAATCAGGTAAACTCCTCCTGAGTAAGAGTCCTTAGGCAGTCTTCCCTTCTGATAATAAGTTGTGGAGCCAGCATCTGCCCCAGAGTGGTGATGAGTAGCTGGATATAGGACTTTCTTTTCTTGGCACTGTTTTTTCATTGTCTAAGGAATCTTGGCTGTCACATGGAGTGCAGCTGAACTCTTCTTTCTAGCACTAAGCCTATCTGGCAGAAGAGTTTCAATAGGAAATAAACAGCTGCCATATGCCTATCCAGAAGAAAGTTCTTAAGGAGCTGTCAGTGTCCTTTTTTCTCTGTGCTTAGTTTCAGTCATTTTCTTGTCCCTTTGAATGAAAAAAATAACAGTGGGGCTTTATTAAATTCATTATTTAAGGTCCCCTAACAACCTTTGTTGCTATTTGAGGATATTTATCTTGCAGCATGATGTTGTGAGAAGGTAAATGCTTACACAGACGGTTGTGTGCTAGGCAAGAGACTTTCCTTGGAGTAATCTCTGTAATTTATTGGGAAGTGGCTTTTGCTGTAGTAGCTGGACCTTGGCCAATATAACAGATTAGAGGGGCTTTTAAGAATTATCTGATGTGGCTCTAAATTAGCTGTTGCTATCAGAGTTTGAATGCATCAAGGACCTTTCCCATGCTCAAAGCTCATAGGACTTTTTCCAGTGTTTCTGTCCTTACAAGTCCTTTTATTCCATCTGTACACATCTTCAGCACATGAATACATAGATTTCTCTTAATCTAGAAGGTGGTGAAGGACTAGAATACACTCTAGAGTCTGATCATCCTGCTCATATTTCTTCTTCTCCCTCACCAATGCATGGGAGGCAGATAGATGAGCACAGTCTTTCAGAGGTTCTTGGGACCCAAAACAGACTTACAATGAGGAAACCACACCCCTAATTCAGGTTTTTTGGTTAGGTGGGTTGAATGTGGGCAACAGTCTCTAGACATCCCTTCTAGTCAGGGATTCACTTATGCACGTCCTACAAAATGCCAGTTATCAGTAATCTGGAAACTGAGTTGGACCTGAACAGTGTTCTTCTCTTTGCAGTCTTCCATGCATGACAAGACTGGAACACTTTTCATTTGTTCTGCTCAGTAATGTCCACAAATAAAGCAGGGGCTATCCCTCCTTAATCGGAGCCCATTTGCATATCTATTCCTTCCTTCAGCTCAGTGTTGACACAAAGGAATTATAGCTGCCTGCTGTACCACTGGTAGAACAAACCATTTCCTTGTGTGTCTGCCAAGTAGAGCTGCCATATCAGGGCACATGGGCACACTCTGTTTGCAGGTTGTACATCACCCAGCACCTTCAGTCACTGCTGTTTGCTTTCCTCACAGGACGATCATCTACCTCTCCATTGTGTATGTTGTTGGCCATCTGATAAAGTCAGTCGGTGCCATTCCATCCCTAGGCAACCAGGCAGTTCACGTGTAAGTAGTCCTTGAAGCCACAGTGCTGTAGCAGGTTGTGATGGTAATTAGTTTACCCAAGTCTGTAATTCGTTTCATGTCCATCAGGCCAGCATTTGGGGGCTGTGCATGGATTGCTTTCATCAGGGAAGGGTTAGGAATGTCTGAGTAAGAGCAGAAGGGTGAATCTAGTGTGTGAAAAAGCCAGATGGAATTGGAAATCACCAAACAGACTCTAACCCCTTTAAGACAGGCACTGGGGATCACCCCCTCTACTATACCATGCTACTGGTTTGGTCTCCTCCATCCAACTACCTGCACCAGGCTCCTTCCTCCCTCATTTCATCAGCACAGCTGCCCAGCTCAGCAAGGTTCCCCCAAGTGCAGGGGAACACAAAACTTTCCTGTTGACAGGGGAAATCAAAATCAGTTTCTGATGACAGGGGAAGGGTCTGTCTCTTCCACAGGATACAGCCCTCTAGATTCTGACCTGATAGGCTTGTCAGAGTAGTGTCTCTGAAACCTCCAAGCTGGTTTTGTCTGTGTGGTCATGGCTCAAAAACTATGCACATGCAGACAGGAGTGCATGTTGTTTACTGAAAGTTTTCTTTTGTCCCAGACCCAGCCAGTACTGATATTCTTGTTCCTTAGAGACATAATCTGTCAGGCCAACAATGGTATTTTGAAAAGCACTGGGAAGTAAAAAGCACACAAGAATGAGCCTTATTCAAGCAGTTTGTCTGCTTATACCCAGGCTACAAGGCTGCAAAAACTACACCCCTCTTTCTTTTTTTTTTCCTTTTTCTCAGTTGATCTCTGTCAGATTTTGATGTCATATGAATAAAAATAATTTCACAGATCTTTGATCTCCTGTATGTCCATTGGACCTCAGAACAACAAGAAACTAGCAAAACTAGTTGATTGGTTGATTGTCTGTATGGAATACAGAAATTAGGATAATTAATTTATTTTTCAAATTATTTGGATATATGTTTATTTATCTGGCTCATCATCATTATTCATGTGCAAAAGACAACATTATCAGAGGAATCATGGTTGAATGACACTAAAATAAGCTCTGACAAGGTTTTGCAATGGTGATATCTTTCTTCTTGCATGAAGGGTCCTGTCTATGGTTGGTCTGTTTTTGATCGCCCTTGGAACGGGAGGTATCAAGCCCTGTGTCTCTGCATTTGGTGGGGACCAGTTTGAAGAGGAACATGTAAGACTTCTTTTCTTTCCTAAAATCTGCAGTGTCTGCTTTGTGAGGATGTTTATGTGATCAAAATCCTGTTGTGCTAGAATAAGGAAGGCAAAATGACAGCAGAACAGGATTGATACAGTAAAGGATAGGTCATAATTGCATCAAATCATCTAAATGTTAATTGGATATCAGACTAGTTGAAAAATCCTGTCTTGCATATCATGGAACTGTATGTATCATGGATGTGCTTAACAGGGGTGATTATAAGGGTACTGCAGTGAAATATGGCAAATGAAAGAAAAGACTGTATCACTAGCCTATGCTTCTGTGGGATTTTTTCCTCAAATCAGTCATAGTCTGTGTCTCAGATGTTGTTCAGAAAGAACTATACTAAATTCTAGTCTTTAGCAAGTAGTGCCAGAATGTTTTCTGGCTATTCCGGAATGGAAAGTTCTGAAGAGTTGAGAAAATGTTTCTCTTTAGCTGTGTTTGTGCTGTGTATCCTTCGAATTGTAGTCCAGGTGCTTTGTGTCCTCATTCTCTGTCATGAGTGCTTAGCCCCTCATCTGCACTAATCTCAGACTCCCATTATTCAGCACAGGGGCTCAAACAGGGATAAGGTAGTGCTTAGGGAAGCAAAGCAGGTCAGGCAGTGCTAATCCTTAGGCAAAATGCTAAATTTTTCAAGTGACTTCAAATTAAATAGATTTATGTTGACCTAACACACAAATAAAAAATTCTATTTTCTTAATGACAAGTATACAAATCAACAAGTTGTGTACATGGCATAAGTCCTCAAATATGTAGAAGGCCGCTGCTACAAAAACAAAAATAAGTGTTGGGGTCTGTGATGAGTAATTTTAAACTCAAGGAGGATTATTTAGGACTGACAGTGTGAAAATTTTATCCAGAAATAGATCTAGAGAAACACTGGAAAATACTAGGGCCTTTGGGAGATGGAAGTTCCCATAACTGGAGGCATTAAAGAAGGACATTAGACTAATAGTGTGTCAGGAAAAGCACTGGTAAAGTTGGATGAGACTTGACCCCTCAGACAAGGAGCCTAGTAGGGCAGTTTTCTCCTTGTCTTTTGCAACGCCCCAGTATGAAGTCAACATGTAATGAAATAATATAGACTAAATTTAAAATTTTGGGAAGAGTTGTGCTTTCTGCATGTGAACTGAGTGATGCTGAAGTGATGAAGCTTATGATTAGTAAGAAGTAACAAAACATGGGATGTTCTGTGGTTGCCTGTCCAAAGCAAATCCTCCTGCAGGCATGTCTGCATGCTGGCAGCTGCACCTGTTGCTTTAGGGGATGCTGCAGAAGGGGAATCAGCAATGCTCTGTTGGTCACCAGCCTCCCCAGTTGGCACAACTCTGGCCAAAAGCAGGCTGGCAGCACAGCACATGTGATCTAGGATAGCTGCATGCATCCCAGTGCATTGGCATCCTGGTTTGCTGCACCAAGAGTGGTCTCAAAAGAATTCTAAGAGGTCCAACAGCAGCATTTACACAAGTGCTACTTCTATGAATATTAATGATTAATAGTGTTTATCCAGCATCTTTCAATTACCACCTAATTACAGTATGATAATATGTAACACTTATCTTCAGAGTGTTTTGTAGACTTCAGCTAATGAATCTCACACCCCTCTCAGCCACATACATATTATTATTTCAAATTTACAACTACAGCTGTTTTACAGAAAGAAAACCTGAACTGCCTGTGGTTGTGTGGGCCTGTACCCATTCTCCAGCACTCAGACTGCATCTCTTCAACAAATTTATCAAATACAAAGGCTCAAACATTCACCTGTGTGCTACCTTCAAGAAAAACTAATTTAGAAAAAGAAACCTGTAAAAAGCATTCTGATAAGAACAATGTGTTCCACTCTATTTGTTCTTTTTCAAACATTCATTTCAAAATAGAAACTTTTCTATTTTACCATTTTGAAATGACTTGGCCTTTCAGAAGAAACAAATGTTTTATGCTATGTGATAGGAAGTTTAAGTCATCAGAATTGGAAGGAGAAGTTTTGATTTTGTAAGGAATGAAAGGTTAGAGGCCAACCAGAATATTTCTTTCCTCTGGAGTGGTGTTTGAGGGGGCTTATGTTTTATTTTCTTCCTCTCCAGGTAGGCTGAAATAAATTTTTGAAAATTCCCTATGAAATGAAACATTTGATTCCCCCTTAATTTTCAGCACAACAATAAAATTCATTTGAGTCCTTAAGTGCACAAGCTTAGTTGATTCGTCTGAAAACTTGGGATGAGGTAGTTCTGTGTATAAACAACTAAATTGCTCCTGCTATTCCTAGAGACAAGTTTATGTTTTGAGGTAAATATACACCATCAATCTGATCCTCATAAGTGCTTCAGGAGCATAATAGTCTTGGATCTGCCACTTTGAGAATGGTACTACTACAGACAGTGATGGGGACTGATTTGGCAGGAGGTCAAATAGGGAAAACAGATTTATCTGCAGGAGATTTCCAACTGCCTTTGTCTATGGGATTAGAAGTCCAAGTAAAAAATGCCTGAACAAAATTATATTTATGGTATGTTATACGAATGTGAAGCTGCTGTGCATATTAATTAGGGACCAAAGCTGCTTTCAAACAGTGCAGTATGGTGTTTAAGGTGCTAAACAGCTTTCCTTTGTTTCCTTATTTTCTGGTTGCCAAGGAGATCGGGATTATCATGTACAGTACCTTTTCTCAAATTAGCTAATCCAAATCACATTGTTAATGTATGTCTGCTCTAAAGATTAAGACAATAGGGAGGAAATTTTTTATTCCAATCAGTATAATTCACCAGCTGCTGGGTCATTATTTTTGTAGTTATTTCAGCTTTTCTATGACAATTTTTCTTTCCATCACTAAAATCTGAAAACGTGTGAAATAAGATGAACCAAATTCTTTATGCATCACTATCCTTTTCTCTTACTACACTGATTTTGGTAATTGTTGCTTTAGACTTTATCATGTCAAGAGCTGCATGCTTGAGTTTATCAGAGCTCTCAGAAATTCTGATTTGCTCAGATATGAAGGGTTCGACATGCCATGACAATTTGGCTAGAAGAGGGCAGGATGGTGAGGACTCTACTGCACCACCCTTGACAAGTCATGGCAGGGCTATCCAGGATGGGCAATATTGCTGAGGCTGCTCATTTCTCTAGTTGTCTCTATGATGACAAATAACTAAGGTAGTTATTTGTAGTCACAAGGTAGAATGAAAAAGGAAATTACATTTTACTAGTTTAGCAGTAGAAAGATCCAGGTTATCAAATCCACCAGCAAGGAATGGAATATAGTAAGACCCACTGCTGTTTTCTATTAACCATGGAAACATGCTGTTGAGATGATTTTTATAAGTCTTTTAAATCTTCTAGTCCAGCATAAATAATTTATGAGGAATGCATGGGTCAGCCTTGAACACTCTAGGAAATAAAACTGTGTAAAAGCCAAAAGCTCAAGTTGATGGGGTGTTCCTAATTATGCTGGGTCAAGGCAGAAAGCCCTTAATCCAAGTAAGCAGAGCCCCAGACTCCTTGGTGGGTGGCAGTGGGACGTGGTGAGGCTCTCACCTTCTCACTACCCACTTTAAAAGGGGACATAAAGAGAAGCCCTCCCATGCTCTCCCACCTCCCCCTCTTCCTTGCAGTAATCCCCTGTGATAAGAAGCTTCTTGCCACTCGAAGTAGCAATATTTCCTGTTGGCTGCACCATCAGTTACAGGAAGTTTTGCTACGGTTTTGGAGCTCAGGATTCATTACTTTACAGCTGTCCTGTTTTAGCTGCCTGCAGTGCTTCACGTTTTCTCCAGTTTTTCAGCCTTCTGAATATTGTTGTCTCAGGGAGCAGACGGAAGCAGGACACATTAGAAGGAAAGGAGACAGAACAACAGTCCCTGAGGAGTTTTCTATTGCTCAGCTAAGTTAAAGCTTTGCATTCAAATGATGCTCAGGTCATAGAGAGGAGGCTCAAGGTGCCCTAAGAAGCTCTCTGCTGGGCACCATGCCATGTCTGACACAATTTTCCCCACTACCTTTATCAACTCAGGTGTCCCAGAGCTGCTGATACACAGGAGCACAGGTGGGTCGGGTAGCCTGCTTTTGTTTCCCCTCTCTGCTGGCCCACCCAGGCACAGGGAGGAGGTTAACACTGTATACAGCACTCGTGTGACTGTGCATGCATGTCCCTGCCATGAGCAAGGAGAGACTGTGCACACACATTACTCCAGCACAAAGAACCAAATTCTTGATTCCTTCCAAATTATGAATTATGCGGGAAGAAAGAAGATCAGCAGGAATCCTTTGACTCTATAAACTACAATAGTTTAGGTTAAATTCAGAACTCCTTCTCTTAGAGTTCATCCTTCCACCAGGCTCTTGAATTTGCTCCCCTACTTTTAATTTACCCTATTAGTTTGAGGTTGACTGGTCTCACCTTGGTGGTTTCCTCTTTGATGGATACTTCTCACTGGCTGGCACTCTTTCATCTGTGCTGTGATTACTAGTTCCTTAAAATATACAGGTTTCTTTTTCTATTTCTACACAGGAGAGGAGGGGAAAAAAAAAGAGCTCAGACATGGAAAGAAATTATGAGCTTGTCAAACCGTGCCAAATTGGATTGAATTAGGTGACAAAGGATCTGAATCATGCTACTTGTTCTGAATAAGTAAATGCTTTCCCCTCCTTCCAATCTCACAACACTCTCAAAGCAGCAGCTTTTCCTCTGAAATGCCAAAAAGCCCCAAAGCACTTCTTGAGTAACGTGAGCTGATTTGTGTGAGCATTTACCATCACCTGAAGACAAGCTTGTTTGCTTAACATTTTATGCACTTTGTGTCAATATTTACCCAGCCTTCCTAATGAGAGAATTGATAGTGTTCAATTTGCAAGCCCAGTGCTGTGCGTTGGCCATGACATTGACATTGTCTTCTCTTGTTTTAGACCTCGGAGAGAAGCAAGTTTTTTTCCATCTTCTATTTATCCATTAATGCTGGAAGTTTGATCTCCACGTTTGTAACTCCTGTATTAAGAGGTCAGTGTGGATTTAGAATAAAACAATAAATTAGCTGCCCTCTAACTACTCTGCTGTGCATAGTTAGACTCTTATGACAACAGAATGGCAGAAATTATATTATCTGTGGAGTGGTCAGAGTATTGCATTTACACCTTATTAATTCTGCAGTAGTGGCATAACAGATTTATAATACAGGCAGACAACTCACAGAAATTATATTCCTGGTTGTATTTCAAAGTCAGCCAGAACTGCAGAATTAAAACATGGAAGGTGGAAGGACCTATATGGTCATCTAATCCCCACTGCCAGTGAAGGACTTGCCTTCAGGTAAACTATGGAGCTCTGCTGTCCTGTGCAGTATCAGGGCTAAAAAACTTAGGGCTGGTTTTAAAGTCCTACCTTCTCCCTCCCACGGGGTGCTGCTGACTTCTGGAGGGCTCTGTCCTGGCACTCAGGCTTGTCTGCGTGGGTCTGCTTGCAAGATTGCTGCCCTGAGCAACTAGTCTTGAAGACAAAGCACAGGCCTATGCCCCATTTAAGACCTACTTTATATTCCAGCCTGCTTGCAAAACCCTTTTTAGTCCCCAAGCCTTGCTGCACTTACTTCATTGTATCGCACCGCTTCGAAGCCAAAGGGATTGGCACACTCTAAATGCAGGCACACAGGCAGAGCAGCAGGCCGTAGGTGATGGGGACAGGGACAAGGTAGCCTTCACATTTAGTTGCCATTTTTTTCATTCCATTCCATGGCTTCCAGAAAGCTCTGGGTTTTTTTGAGTGTCATTTTAACAGGCTCTTGTCTCATGTTTATGCCATGCACAGGGACAAAGGCAAATGCTGTATCTCTTGTTCTTTCTCTGGTGTCTCTGAGTCAGCATTCAGTTGGGAAGGGCTTTTGCTTAAAGCAGTCAATGGGTAGATGAAAATCCAGTCCCTTGAAGCATCAAAACATGTGACAGTATAAATTAGTTGCAACATGGAACTGAAGTGGAGAAGATGGAGAAAGACTATTATTTTTGCCAAGTGTGAAATCCTTTCTTGGAAGAGCAGGAAATGCAGTTTGTAGACATTTGGTACAAATATGAAAGATATACCTTTAGGTAGAGAAGTCCAACTCATTTAGTATGTTAAAAGTTCAGCATGCCCGGAGAACCCATGCTCTCAGCTTTGTTGGATTTTAGCTAATTTGCTGAAAATAAGTAAATAAATGCTATGCATACATACAGCTGTGCAGCTGTGACTTTCCAGCTACAACAGACAGGAGCAGCTGAGGCCTTCATGGTTTGGTCTCCTGTTAACTCTGTTGGCTTACTTTAGACATTTTGTCATTATCTATGTAAGAATGCAGTAATGTCTAGCCCCTGGCATTCAAGCACAGAGTCCACTGCTGGCTTGCTGTTTGCAGCTGGAGCACAGTGCAAGAACTGACCTGGTCCCACAGCTCAGACTGATGCAACCCATGCTGTAACACACCTGGATTCCTAATGGGTTGCTGCAAGACCTGACATTTGGAGCAGGCTGCCCCTAGTGAGATTGGTGATGGTGGGAGAGGGAACTGGAGTTCTAAGGCTTGTCCTGGGCTCCCACTTACACAGTGCAGGCCTTGGCTTCCACTTTGTCCACTGTAGGTCACTATGAAATCAGATTCAAGTTTTTCACTCAAGACCGATGCAGCAGAGTACTGATTATTTGGATCTAGTCAAATACAGAATGGTTTCAGGTTATTTTAAATGTACTTCTTTTCCCAATTACAGTTCCTAGTACTTCTTTATACCTATTTGTCCACCCCCTCCCTTCTACTATTTGCATCAATATCCCATTATCAGCTGCTTTTGCTGGCAGACACTAGCCTTGCTTCCAAATTGTGTTCATCAAGGGAGGACAACTGTTTCAAGGAGATTCAATTCACAGTGTCAAGCACCAGCAAAGATTTAAAACCAGGGGAAGTGACTGATTTAGGGAATCAAATCAAAAGCCCCAGTAACATAAGTCTAGATGTAATGAGCTGCTTTTATTTCTGACTTCTTTTTCAGGGGATGTGAAATGTTTTGGAGAGGATTGTTATGCACTGGCTTTTGGTGTCCCAGCAGCACTGATGGTGTTGGCGCTTGGTGAGTGGAAACAGTGGTGATTATAATAGGAGTTACCATTTTTGAGTCCATGGATAGATGAGAAAATGCACAAATTCACAAATTCTGGATTGATACTGTGATGGGAGATGAAAGGGCTCAAGGTCATCTAACAGTTCTCTAGTTTAGAAAAGCAATAAATATCTGTAGTTTATTGATGGTGGGCAGACCATGGTTTTACTGCAATCTTTTATCATGATACTGTTAAAGGGGTGGTCTGATGGATGTTTCACAGTATAATTGCTTTGCTCTAATGCAAAGGGAGGCTCCAAAATAGTTCTCCTGCTGGCTTGCAGCTTTGCCTATGAGTAGGCATGGCCTTTGAACTGCAATCTGAGCAGTCCTCAGAGACCCCCAGCTTACAGAAGAGAAGCTTAACGTGCCACTTCTAACCTTTCCACAGGCTTCTTGCAGCTCAGGGCCATCTTTAATGACTAAGACTTCTGCTGCTGAATCTGTGTGCTGCAGAAGGAGCTAAATGAAATGTTAGTTTGTTCTGTCTTACTTTGCCTGGCTGAAGTAATTCTCACAATTATAGTGACAACATTATTATGTTGCAATATAAAAATCCTTATTATCCAAGTGTCGGGAGACAGCCACAATCCTCATGCTTCTTAATGTTTGCATCTTAGCCCCATTTGTAAAGATTTGTCTGCATCTTAGCCCCATACTTGTAAAGATTTCCTCCAGCCTTTATAAAACATTCTGCAACCTCCCCATTTTTACTCCATGGCATGTTACTCCTTGGTAGCCAGTACAGAGGACACCCCACTAGCTTTCATTTCACAGCTACAAACTGCTGATAGGAGCAGTCCCCTTGTTACACTGGATGTGTGAGCTTTTGACACAGCATGGGGTGACTTCTCATTCAGCTTGTTATCTTTGCTGAGAGACCAAGCAGTTGTGTGATTTCACTGCAGCATCTGGGATTTGAAAAGTTTGTTCCCCCTGTGAATGTTGCTGTCTCCACTCAAATTTCCATCAGGGAGAAGAATCAGGAAACTGAAGAAATGTCATCAGGCTACAGCTAACATTGCAGCAATTATTTTCAAAAAAGTGCATGGTCACAGGCCTGAGAAGATTCTGTTTTCCCCTGTGGTCTGTTCCCATTAGTTTAGGGCCACACAAGCCTGCTCCTCTGTGCACCACGCTGTGATGAATGTTTCTAGCAGAGCAGTAGTTGCCCAGGGGAAAATGAACGTGTAAATATTGCAGTTTCAGTGAGGGCATTGGTGGAAATGTGTTTTTAGCTACTGTCCTGCTGCCAGATTCCATGTCCTGCCTGGCAAAGCAGCTCTCTGTTCTTTTGTAACATGCTAAAATGCTCTGGGAAGTGATATATTTGACTATGTGAGCAGTGAGCAGGACTGGAGAAAATACCCTTTCAGCCCTGACTGGCCCTCCCCCTGTGTTGATGGAAAGCCAGGACAGATTTAGATGCAGATTCAGAGCAAGATTTTCTGGGCTGTTACAGTTCCTGAAGGATGGGGTAGATTGACATCATTTAGTTCCAAATGCTAAACCTAATGCAGGAACATCAGCTCCCAGAGGAGTCAATGGCATCACCCAAAGGTATTTCAGCAAACCTAATGGATCACGTTTTTAAAAGCATCAACATCTTCACAGGGAGATGCTAAAAATTAGATAGGGCAGCTACCCAGTCTGGCTGACTTTGCACAAATGCAAAGTGCTACTCACCTGAACTGACTTCAGAGGTCTCTCAAGTTCTGCAAGTAAAACCTGGATGCTAAAGGTCTTCACAGTCAGATAAGAGCAAAGGTGAGATCCCTGCAGTGTCTCAGGCCTCATGTGTTAGGACAGAAGTACCTGCTATTCTCCACTGCCTGTGGACTGACCCAGACAACTGGGTTAGTTTTAAAAGTTCAGGTTAGTTTATTATATAGTTTTCATGCCCAGTTTTAAGGTGCTTCTCCCTAGTAATCTATTCAGAATTCCTGTGTGCTCAAAGACTCTCATAGAGCAGGATAAATGATGTACAATCAGATAACTCCATTTCTGATAGGATTTTGAAGTCTCATTTTGATATTCTTTGTGCTTTGAAGGAGAAAACCAAGATAAAACAGTATCTTAAATTGTATATCCCTTTGTGGAAACCATAAATGGAGGTATTTTCTGTTAATGTCTCTGTGTGAGGCAGGGATCTTTGGGCAGTTTTCATTGAAATGTGTGTGAGATGCAAGTGCACAGAGCTTGTGTTTTATCTGGATTAATCCTCACAGGTTTCCAGTGGCTGAGGGTTGATTTCCAACATCAGATGCAGCAATTCAATGTGGATTGTACCTTGAGTTTAGTCTACAAAAAGCATATACAAAGTGAATTTTCAAAGTTTTGGTTCCCAGCATGATTCAGTTGTGGAGGTGCCTGTTGTGCCAGAGCAGATATTAAAACAATGGTGACTTTCTAGGGCTCACACTGCCCCTTGTAGGATGTTGCATTTTATTTTCTTCCATCTGTAGGCATTAAAGGACTCCTGTATATTTATTTAGTTACAAGTGCAATCCTGTGTTCCCCGAGGGCATTTCTGTTGAATACAGGGGTGGGGGATACTTCCCAGAAGCCAGTGCAGGATTGAGTTCAGCCATGTGGATCCCCATTTTGATTATAATATTTTTTCAGTTGTATTCATTGCTGGAAGTGGACTGTACAGAAAAACACCACCACAAGGAAACGTCTTGCTGGAAGTGTGCAAATGCATCGGTGTAAGCGTGTATCATTTTCTTTTTCCTGTGTGAATCTGCAGTTGCAGGACAAAAAGGTGCAAAGGAAAAGGGGAGATGACTTGGAGTTCTTCTCTATGCTGCTTCAGGATGTCTTGCTGATGAGCTGTAAGGAATAAGAAGCACATTTAGGTTCTAGTTTATTCTTTCAGTGTTTCAGTTGTTTTCCCTTAGCTCCATGAACTGTGCAGTTGATGTCAGTAGAACCATGAGTCACAGATGCTGGTGGAAACTGAACTGAAAGGAAAATTCAGAAACTCTAAGAGTTTCAGATATATTACTCTATTTTTTTCAGTTCAATAATTTTTCTGAACTTTATCAGTTCAGCAGACAGTAATAGCACACATTCATATTATGGACATTCAGCATGTTCATGTAAATGCAAGAGATACTTGCTGAAGTTGCATTAGAGCCTTATAAATTGTTTTTCATGGTGTGTGAGCTGAATACAGTATGTGAAAAAATACTCTCTTATTATTAGGTGGATAATGATGTTTCTATTTCAGGAAGCTGTTGCTAACAGCAGATGTTTTCTTTTTATCTAGGTCAATCCTAGTGCCAAATATACCTTGGGGAAACAGGCAGGATCTTAAAGACAGGATTTTTAAGTGAGGTGTGCCACTTTTTTTGCCAGTGTGGCTCAATGTTTTCAGTGACTGGTGCACACAGCATAAACAGGCCAGGAGCTGGACTTCAGTGCCCTTTGTGGGTCCCTTCCAACTCGGGATATTCTAAGATTCAATGATTCTATGATGCATTCCTCCATCATACCTTTAATCAATCGGTCTCACAGAAACTTCCCTGCTGACAATTCATCATAAAGCATCCAATCTGAGATTTCAGAGGTATCCAGCAACCCACCCCCCTCAATGTTCTGGCTCTACTTACATTTGGAGATGGGGAAGGTAGCCTTGAGTTGGGAATGTGACAAGGGCAGGTATGGCACGAGTGAGTTACTCACCTGTTTTTCTTCCTAGTTTGCTATTAAAAACCGGCTGAAAAACCGCTCCCGTGAGATTCCCAAGAGAGATCACTGGCTGGACTGGGCATCAGAAAAATACTCGGTAAGTGGTGCTCTCCCTGGTAGGTTTAGAGTGGGAAGGAGGAGATGGGCAGACAGACAGGGGAGACAGTAAGACTGGCCTGGCCACACCATTCCTCACATGCATTTTCCTGTCCCTTCCCACATCTGTACTCTCTGCCCCTTAATGGATGGTTTAGGTGCTGCACTGAAATGTAGAAATGCAAGCATATTCAGTGTCAAAGTAAGTGCAATAAAGAACTGCCATGAAGAAAGAAATAGGAGTTACACTTTGTAGCTTGAATCACCTTTGGCATTACACCTACCTTGCCTTTTTGCCTGTTCTCTTTTAGAAACAGCTGATTGGGGAGGTTAAAATGGTGACTCGTGTTCTCTTCCTCTTCATACCACTGCCAATGTTCTGGGCCCTGTTTGATCAGCAGGTACAGTACAGTGTGTACAGCTCTGCAGGCCACCTTTGTCCTTTTGGGGTAATGCCAAGGCATCCTGGGGACACAGTGGGCCACACTCCTACCAAGCATCCAGGGCCTGCCACTATCACTGCTGGTCAGCCCTTCAGAGTTCTGCCAGGTTTCTGGCACAGGAGAATGAGAGGGGAGAATGTGCCCTGCCTAATGACAGGTGTTCCAAGGAAGGGAAGGAATAGGTGGGAAATAAGACCTCCATCACTGTCATCTTCTCTGTCCTCATGTTTTCTAGCCCCATAGAACATCTTGAAGGCTTCACAGCTATCTGTTTTCTCCTTAGGGATCCAGGTGGACTTTGCAAGCCACAAAAATGAATGCTGATTTTGTAAGTACTTAATGTCACCAGGGCTGGTAAGACTAGTAGTAACATCCCTGCTCTTGCTTATTAACCGGAGTCTTGCAGTACTAAGAGCGTCTGCTTGGTGAATCTGGGTGAGTTTCACTTTTGGTGATTAGAAGCCAGAGGCTCTGTTCATGCAGCCATGTTCAGTTCATCACAGCTCATCTCAGCTGGAAGTGAGGGCTGGGGAGCCATCAGCAGCCTGCAGGGTCAGGGGTGCTGACCTACTGGCAGCCAGTGGCCCTGTGACCTAGAGCAGGTAGGATTTTCAGCCTGCTGCCCCCGTGGAAGGCAAACAAGCCACTCAGCTCTTTTAAGGTGTGACTAGAGCTGTTGTAGTTGTACATTTCTTCACTGGATCACTTAGTGATACATTTATCAGCCTCTTAAAACCAGCAGGAATCTTGTGTATAGGATAAGATGTGATAAGGATTAATTAGCTAGTTTCCATAAAGTTTTTCAAAGGTGTGAGTGGTGCAGGCTGCAGTAGCAGATAAATGAAGAGCAGCTATCTGCCCGAAGATGTCCCCACATAGGGCTGTTTTTCAGATGTATATGTTTTAACAGGCCATCTAGATCTTGTCTGCAGATGCTCACATCAAAATCTGGGATTGTAAGTGTCTATTTTCCAGTTTAAAATTGACTTAAAGCCACAAATTTGAGACCTTCTATGTCACTCCTGTTAAAAATTGGGCTCTCAATGTGTGATACTCATTAGGCTTAATTAGTTCAAATGAGGCATGAAAAAAGACTACACCTTGGGTAATATTTATCCACCTCAGAAAGACAGAACAAAGTCCATGCAGTCTATATGATGTATATCTAAAACATTTGTTTTCTGCTGTTTCACTCACATGCACTTAGTGATCCATTAGCAGGAGAGCTAAGTATCACCAGGTGTCACTACTGGACTCTCCCAGGTTAGGAAAGATAGATTCAAGGCGCTTTTTTTTGTTTGTTTTTGTTTTTGGTTTTGGTTTGTTTTTTTTTGTTACACTGACTTGGACAGCTCCTTGGCTTTTGTTTCAGTCTCCTCTGCTGTCCACTCATGAGCTGCCCCACCTCACAAAGGTGAAAATTAACTGCAACATCGGAGTGATCCCACCCTTAGGCTTGTTGGAGTTCATGTTTGTAATACTCTATGACTTTCTTTTCAGAGGACAAGGGCTCAGCTAGGAGGTCTGGAGTCAAACAGGGAATGATTTAGTGTCAGATGAAATATTTGCAGGCTCATTTCCTAATGGCACATTTCTATAGTGTGTGCAAAGTAGCAAGAGGGGGTATTTGCCTGGTATTTTTCCACTCTTCCAGGAGGCAGCTGTGGGCAGAGACAGGCAGCCAATTTAGACTCAGCTCAGGACAGGACTGGCACAGGAGACAACCCCCCCCCAGCGTTTTCTTGGAAATACATTATTTCCTTCCTAATTTTTTTCCCTCCTGCACCTTTCCCCAGAACCCCCTTCTTCATCAAAATTTCAAATGAAAAACATTTCATTGAGTTCAGAAAATCACCAGTCCCTCTCTGGAGACAGGTCCATGGTTCTTTTTGGAGTGTGGGATTCCTCCATCCATCCATTCCTGTTGACCGTGCCCGTTTGTGGGGGCTGGGATAGTGATGCAAGTGTGACACACCTCTTATAGCCTTGAGGACTCTTGGCTGAAACCAAGAACCTGCAGTTGTCCAAAGACTGTTAGATGTAGATGAGGGGAGGAAAGAGGTGTTTGTGCAGCCCACTGGCTCAAGGATGGTCTTTTATTGTCCTTTTGGGAACTTGGGAGAAATGCCAACAGAGTTCACAGGGTCCTGAAGCTTGGAATGCTCACTTTATAGGGTTGGGGCTTTTCACATTATAGAAGCAGGGAGGGAAGAAGCTCTAAGCCCACCTCCCAGCTTGGGCACTAACACCCCCATTCTTCTCCACTCACCTAGTTCATGGCTCAGTACCTGCCATGAGCTGTGTCACAGCTGCCAAATATCAGGGATTGAGTGCAGCTTCCTTCTGCAAAATGATCTTATCACTGTCCTTAGACAACAAGTGTGGAGAGCACAGTATCAGCTGCTACAGCCAGCAAAAAGCATTTGAAGAAGCCACCTTGGCTGCAAAGGCCTCTCTGGGACCTATTACTTATTTGCCATATGCACTGATATGTTATAGTGTTTATGAATCACTTGGAATATCTTTTTGTTTCAGGGAATATATGTCCTCCAGCCTGACCAAATGCAGGTAAAAGATATTACAGGGTAGGAAATGACCCTTAGAATGTATCTTCCTCTTTTCTCTCATTTATATTTTTCTCATGGGATCAGTGGCCATTCTCTGCTCCTTTTCAAGGTAATAGCAGTGCTACTGCTGGTTGCTGTTGTGTGGCTTCTGCCTTATTGTTCACAGGCTGTTTTGCAAGCTTAGGGTTCAGAAGACCCTGAGGATGTCCTAATGCAGAAATTGACTCCTGTGGAACAGTGCAGAGGTGTGGGGTAACATACCACCATAATAGCTCTTAAAATAGTGTTGGCACAGGGAGAATACAACCTATATCTCCTTTAACAGGCCCCAGTCCTGGGATGAGCATTGTTCTTGAACTATGTTTGGTTTCTCCCTTTCTGCAGGGTAGGTGAAATCAGGAGAGCTCCTAGATGGTGCTGTGTTGTCACAGTTGATTATAATTCTTATGGTGAACAGCTCTGGAGAAACTCAAAGCTGTTCTGTTCCCTGAAATCTTCCTTTGGAACTAAAACATTTCTCTCTGCTTGTTCTTCATCACTCTCTATTTCCTTGCTCTGCCACTGCTGGCTGGCAGACAAGCTGTGCCCCTCCCAGGAGAAATTTTGTTCCTGGGGAATTACTCAGTTGTGTTGAAGTGCAAGAAATTGCCAGTCTCTTAGAATAGTGCCTGTTTCCTCTGGGATTTTGCTGAAGTCTCAAGATGTTTCCATTGTTGCTGATTTGTTGTAAGGTCCCACCACAGCACCAAAGGTCAGCTGTCTCTATTGTCAGTGGGGTTTGTACTCTTTAAAAACATCGTGTTTCAGTTCTCTCTCCAGGGAAACTGGGCCAGTGATGCTTGCTTGACTCTTGGGGGGGAGGATATGAACAAAATGTATTCATGCCTGTGAAAAGTAAATAGCAGAAGCTGTTAAGTGCAAAGTATGATTATATTTTAAAAGGATGTTTTAAGTGTTTATCCATGTCCCTTTTGTAATGGAATTATTTCTGGAGGACAGTACTTTATGGGTTTAATTACTGAAAGTTGCTTTCTAGCCACTGAACTCCCATTCTTTTGTATTGCAGTTCTTAAATCCACTTCTTATTCTTGTCTTCATCCCAATTTTTGACCTTGGGCTCTACCCCCTGATAAACATGTGCAAATTGAATTTCACGTAAGTACTTGGGGACAATGCAGATGCATCTGTGCTTTATCTTTTGCTGTAAGTGTGCAGAATAGCTTTTAAAAAAGAGAAACACAAATTTCCATGCACCTTTCCCAATACTTGAGTATACTTGAGTCCAAAGAAGCAGCATCACCCTCTTCCACAGACCATGGGAATGCCAGAGGGCAAAACTCAGTGATGTTGGATTCTGCTCTGTACAGAATTTTCCAAAAGCAGATACTAATAGTCTCACTTTGAATTTGATCAACATGTTGTTCACCTTGTTTCCCATGTCATGCCTAAATAATTCCCTCCCTGGAAAGTCCTTGTGGCACCAAATTTATGGTCCCATGCTGGCTAGGATCTGAACCAAGGAGTGCAAAAGGGGATTTCCATTTTATCCTTAGTCTGTGTTAGCAATAAGTGCAGTGTAATAGGAGCAGACCACAGGTTGTTTATGAGACACACTTTATGCATTTTGTGTGAATTAACTTCAGAGTATCTGTATTCTGCCTCTGTGGACTGATGCCCTGTAGCAGTGAAGTACATTATGTGCACTCTTGGAGTGCCTTTATCAGTGGAATTTCAACTGAAAGGAGCCAAGTTTCTGTGCTCCAGCACCACCTCTGCATGTAAACCATAGCATGGGAAAGGATAGTGAGTGGGGTGATTGGCTTAAAAAGCACGTTTCTAATCCACACTAAAATGCTGGACAGACAAAACCACATAAAATAGGGGTGGCAGGTGCCTAAGAAGTCTTCTCCTTCACCCTGCTGGACCTTCCCTACCATGCTGAATTACTTGCACCTGAAGACACGTCAAAAACATTGTCCAGCCCTGCAATGGAGCCCCTTTTGGAGGATACACATCAGAGGCTGTTCTTCTCCCTGATACCATTGTGAGTCCATGGCCTGGGCTGTACCTTGACTTGGCAGAAGACTTCCTGCCTGATGACCAACTCACAAAGTAGTTCACCCAGCAGCACAAACTCAAGCACCAACCAGACTGAATGCCAGGACTAAAGACCATTACAAGGACTGGAGATGACTGAATCTAGAACCAGATTTGTCTCAAATCTCAACAACTCAGTACTCAGTTTGAATCTGCTGTTCTGGACATGTATTATTCCGACTTAGATTTTCTCATGTAACTCTGGTAAAGTTGCGCTAGCTTTGCCTTGAGTTTAGAAGCAAGCTCTTTATTTTCTAGAAATGTAAATGTATTGGCATGAGAAATAACCCAGAATGATGCCCCAGATGGTCAGAAACATTGATGACACAAACTACACATTTTTCTGTTCCTCATTCCCACTGCTAAATAGAATGTTACTTTTCTTTTGCCTTTCCCAAAAGGGACTTGAAGATACATCATTTCTGGTGCTCTTCCAACATCATGGATTAACATAGTGTCATGAGCTAGTCCCACTAGAAGAGCTGGGGAAAAGATAATATGAAACTTGCAAGGAAAGAACTTCTTTTCACAGCATATCAGTTTTAATTGGCCTCAGTGCTGGCCTCATACAGAATAATAGAATAGTTTTAAGTTAAGAGATTGGCACTTTAAACAGCCTATCATCCTGAGTGCCACCTGTTGGACAGTTTATTACATGGTTTTGGCACATCTTTGGCTCTGAGGAATGGTATTCTATAGTTTAAATGACTTTTTTCTCCTTAATGGCACCTCTTTCATTTGCTCCATAGACCTATTAGGAAAATGGCAACAGGTATGATCCTTGCAGGGCTGGCGTTCGGACTTGCAGCTGTTATAGAAGTCAAAATAAATGTAAGTAAAGCACAAGGCATTCCTCAGAAATACTTTCTGCAAGGTGTTTTTATTGATGTCTGGTAGATGATCTTTTAAGCCATTGTGCTCCTTGATCAAAATTTGTAATGTTTTCTGTACAACTGAGAATACTGATCCAGTTGCTAATGATATTTCTTACCTTGTCTACTTTTCCCTCTCTTTGTCTCTATGTCTTTCTTTCTAGTCTTTGCAGTTTTGCTGTGCTGGTCATCTGTATTGGTCTATATTCTAGATTTCCATCATCAAAGTGCTTGACAGACATCTAGTTAATGCTAGTGATTAATTTCCAAAAGGTAGTCTGTTCTCTCTCCTATTTCTTGCTGTAGCGTGCCTATACTTTTCTGTTTGGGGTCTTTTGTGTGTGTGTGGTGGTTTTGGGTTTTTTATTTAATTGTTTTAAACATTTTTAATTTAATTACTTTCCTGCTTTAGGGTGGGGATGACTTTTTTTTCAAGCCAAATTGTTTCTCTGGGGAGGCAGGTGAATGCTGTCAGAGGCATTAGGGACTCCCAGGCATCCCGAGAGGATGGCAGCACATCTCTTATAAATTCCATGTTAGCTCCTGCAGATTTTTACTGTTTGTTTCTGGCTCATGACCAGCATTGTGTAGACTTTGGCTGACCTTTGTCTCACAAAAGTTACTACAGGATTAATTTTTAAAGCTTCTATGTATACTTAAAATGTTCTGTTTCAGTGGCTGGCTCACAGCCCTGGATTAACATCTGTTGGTTCCTCAGGTGAATCCCCTAGCAGGCTTCCCACTGAAATGAGACTATGTGGGTTCAGGTCTTTTTTTCTGATCTCTTTATGTGAGCAAAGAAATGCTCTCATTGCCACCACCAGAATCTCTAGCCAAGCACCAAAGTTTGCTCTGGCTGTGGGTGACTCCTCTGGGTAGAGGCAAGGTGAGTTAGAGGTTCCCTCCTGCCTGTGCATGAAAATTTTACCCTAAAGACCATTTTAAGATGTAGCAAAGAGTAGGATAAGATGGTCCACCTTCACTTGATTGGAGGTAGCAGAAATGAAAAACTACAGTAAAGGAATTTGCTGGATAATATTAGCAGGCCTGTTGGTCCAGAGCAGCATATGGAGACAGGGAAATCAGCTCGTTCTGTCTTCTGTGGCAGTGTGTCTCCCCACCAAGTTAGGTTCAAAATGCCCTGCTTGCAATACCCAAATTATCAGATAAGATAGAAGAAAAATAAATAGCTGTGCAGTATTGCTGGCAGCTACTTGAAAATAAAATGAGGAAAAAAGAGAAGTTAAAAAAAATCAACTCTGCAGGTAGTACAAGGCTGGCACTGAATGATGTACTCTTTCTAGGAAATGATTCCTGACAGAAGGAGATACCTCAGTGCTGGAGGCATCAGCTTACCTCTCTCAGAAAACAAGGAATAATATCTATACTTGGCTGTATAGATAGCAAGGTGTCCAATAATGTAAAAGCACTGATTACAGACATGAAACTGGACTGAGATTTTCAAAACTGCTTAACTTCTGGTCTGAGTGTTTTCCCAGTCACTGACTACAGTGGGAAATAATTATTCTGGTCACTGCTTTAGAAAGCTAAGCACAAATTTTTCCATTCTGATGTGGCAGTTGGTTAAATCCAGGCACAAGGGAGCTGTGTAGTGAAAGCTGTGACATTGTTCTACCTCCTCAGTAGGTGTGTAATCTGTACACTTAGTGGTGTGAAGAGCAATTTTTGGGAGGAAGGATGGGTTGGCCATTGAGCTACTATGAGGAAACCTCCCTAAAAAAGATTTATGTTCAGTTTTCTCTGAGTGCAACTTCTGTTGAGGACGGGATGGAAAAGTGTCATTACAGAGAGGAAGACCATTATGGCTAAAAATGGAGATAATAAAGTGCTAATAAAGCATACAGATGGCACTTAAAGCCTTTTACTTTAATTAGGAAACTGATATGCCTCGACTTGTCCCAAAAGAAAGTTTAATTCGAGTCCTGAATTTGGCAAAGAACCCTGTTCAAGTGACAATCCAAGACAAGGACCTATTTCAGCAGCCCGTGGAGTCTTTTCAGGTAAGCATATATTTGGGACTGAAAGGCCTGACTTGCATGTCATTGAAGAAAGGATGGGGTTTTTTTCAGGCATTTTCTAATAAAGCTCACAGATGCAAAAGCTTGTTCTGCTCCATTGCCTTAGAAGTGCATGGGAATAGCTTTACAAATGAAGCATAATATCTCTGTTATATGAAACAGAAATTGAACATATGGAGAAAAATTTCCCTAGCAAAAGATACACCTTACATTCACCTGTAATTAGGAAAAAAGGATAACAGGATTACAGTCTCCTTTAAAAAGGGTATAGTGATACACTTGGTAGGAAAAGACAGTTCCTTTCTTATCTGAAGAAAGTGTAACCAAGTTTATTTTCTTCCACAGAACCCAGCTGAGTACTCAAAATTAATATTGAATGGAGAGCAACAGAGCCTTCACTTCGTGCTGCAACATCATGGATTGACTCTTGCTTTTAACTACACCGTGAAGGAAAAATCAGTATCCAGCTTAATTGTTTTTGAGGCAGAAGGAAGCCTATCAAGCCGCTTAGTGAGTGTGGGAGTGAAGTGTAAATACAGTATTAATTCAATGGCTGTGATGCTACAATGGGGTAATAGGCTCATTAATTCATTTGCTCAGTTGCAATGTCTGTCTGATTGCTCTCAGATGCTCTAAACCTCACTTCTTAGCTAGAGGCACTGGATCTGTACACATTTCTGGTGGTTGATTAATAGAGGCGTTGTGGCATCTGAGAGTTTCTGGGCACACTTTAATCCACTGAATGCTGCAGTGGGAGAGCAGAGTCATGCCTGCTAGGCAGCAGAGCTGGAGAAAGCTGGGGAAACAGAGCCAGAGATTTTCCCCCAAAGATGGTTCTATAAAGCAAAGATGTTAAAGAGACTCTAGGGCTGGCCATGGAATAAAAGCATCAGAGGAATGATTCTGGGATTAGTTATTGCAAGTGTTTAGTGAAAAAGCACAGAAGGCCCATTTGTTTTGCTGAACAGAATAAATGATTAAGCTCATTTCAGCCTCTGCAGCAGAGCTGGCTGTATTGGACTTTTGTGTATTTCTGCAACAATCAGAGAGGGCATACAGGATGTTTTGGGGTGATTCTGATATCTTTTATGTGTAGCTGTATCCTAAGAAGCTCACTTGAAATTCATGGTGTTATTGCACCTCGTGGCAGGTGTGTAAATGCCATCAGAATCTGTCCTCCTGCTAAAATATCCATTCTCTTTGCAGTTCTGAGTCTTCTACCTTGCAGGGTAGCCACATCAAGCATTCAATATTATATAGTAGAAATCATATACCTCTTTTTTGAAATTGACTTAAAGATTTTATTTTGTCATAGCATCAAGGTTTTTTGCTGATGATCAAAGTTTAAAGTCTGGGACTCAGTACCACACAAAATTAAGTTTCCTTGTGATCCTGAGAGCTGTGTGCTGTTTCCTTAAGAAATGGATACTTGTGATTTCCATACAGTCCTCAAGAAGCAAAAACCTGCAACAGGCTTGGAGCATAACAATCTCAGAGCTCCAGTACATCTATGCTGCCCCAGCTGTCTAGACTGTGCTTAAATTAATGCCCACCCTGGCACAGGCAGGCTCTCATGTGCTGGGAAACAGCTGTGCTGTTGGCTGATGCTATTGACCTGTCATTCACAGCTGTAGATAAGGAAGATGTGGAAGACAGCATGGTAAATGATACTTCTCCAGCATTGCAGCACAGGGACAGCAATGCCAGCATCACTGCTGTATTCCAGGGCTCACCCTTGAGTAACCTCCCTCACTGCTGGGTTTGGCCCACTCACTCAGGTGGGAATGCTTTCCTGGAAGGATCCTATCTGAAATTGGTTTCTTCTCCTTTGTGGGCTGTTGAGTAGGCAGGAAATGAATTTGAGAGCTCTGGGGATCATCAGTGAAAATGAGTAATAATTTTGCTGGTCTGTCTGCAACGAACTAGAGTGTTCGTCCCCATGTGCCTCCCATGGAAAAAAAAAAATGGTGTTGCTGTTTATTATTTATTGCTCTGATATTTATTATTCACTGTGGCTATTTATTATTTAGGGCATATGTTATTTGTGGGTAGCATATTACTCTGAAGTACAATAGACATTTTATAGATATAATGAAATTCTGGATCCTTGGTCTCAGAAACTCAGGGTTTTGCATCAGGAAAAGATGTGTGGAGAAAGGGCCAGAAAATTTTGAAAGAGAGCCAGTTTATGAAAGTCCCTTTTGACTTGCCTGGGTTCCATCTGTGGGCAGTGCAAATTGAAATTACCCTGCCATCTTCAGTGGACATGGCACAGCTCTGGATTTCTACCAGCCAAGAACTTTGCTTAATGTTCCCTTTTTTTTTTTGTGACATACAACCTCCAGGGCAGGGCTTTATGTTAACTGTGTATTTTCAGCGTTGTACACCAAATAGGTTTCTCCAAATGAATGTTAATTAACTATTTAGCTGCTGCTCTAGCTGTGGTCTCCAGAAGAGAGACTCTCACTCCCCAGTGTGCCCATCCAGATGGCCATTTCAGGTATCTGCAGATATCTGTTTGTGAGCACAAACAAGTTCAGTGCATCTTGGTTTCTCCTGCTCTCTGTCTGTACATTACAACAGTTTAATCTCTTGAGTATCAAGGATCAGGGAAAGCTTGAGTGATGCATGATGATCAGTATAGTATCCTAGCAGTTCCTCTCAGCTTTAGACGTCTGTGAAGTCTATGAATATGACAAGAATCAGAGTCTGAAAGTTAGGCATTTGCAAATTTTGTAGGAGCAAGGCACTCAAGTTTAATTGTAACTAGTCACTGAAAGATGCTAATGTGGATAATGCTCTCTTGCTATCTCAAGATCAAGAAAAATACTTTTTTTGGAGGGTGCTACATGCCTCAGTAGAAGGGTGACTGGCTGAAACTCAGTAGCCTTTGTTACAGAAGAGATGAGGAGAAAAGGTATGATCTCATCTTAAGCCCTTGGAGGAGATGAAATTTTGCCATTGGCTTCATTGTGCCCGGGCTCCCCAGCTGTGGCCTGATGTAAAGCTTATGTGAAAGTCCAGTTGATTTCCACAGGCTTTGCAGCACATGTGTAACTCTACAGACACCACTATTGTCTGCCACACGTTGTAAGGCAGCATTAATAAACATGTTTGATGTTTTTTTTCTTCCCCTCTTTAGATTACAGACCTGGAAGCAAAGCCAGAAAATGGTTTGGCAGCTGTTAGGTAAGAATAGCTTTTTTTGAGGATTTGGCAGTGGTTGGGTAAGGGAAAGTGCTTTTGTCTAATGCATCTGTATGTAACATAGCCCAGATGTTCTCGGGTTGGAATCTAGTCCGCAGTTCTCATGCAAGACTTGGGTGTCAGCTGTGGAGGCCTGACAGAGTGTCACCTCCCACACATGCCATGCAGAGCTGAGAACTATTGCTGCTCACTGCCTAGGATAGTCTGGGCTGAGATGGCAACATAAAAGAGCTCCTTCCTTGGAAAAGTGGCAAATTCATCTCTATGATGAAAGGGAAGCAGCAATTTGGATAGGAGCTGTTGCTACGTCCTCTGCAAATTGGCCAACACATGATGTTCACCCAAACTCATGCACGAGTGTCTACTAAATTGGATACAGCAACAATTTTACGTCCTCATAAACAATTCAGCTGGGCATTGGGCTCTGCTTAGTCCACTTTTCCTAATTTGAGGTACTCCATTTAGTCCATGAACACTCCTGTGCTGGTTTGTACTGGCTGCTAAGGTGCAAAAGATGCAAATTTGCAAAAAAAACCCCACCAAAACCAAACCAAACCTACCAAAAAAAAAAAACAACAAAACAACAAAACACAAAATAAACTGACCCACAAACAAACAAAAAACCCACCCCCCTCCCAAGAAAAAAGCTGAACAAAACCACAAACAACTGAAACAAAAAGGGATTCCGGCTGGACTTTCTAGAGGATTTGGGTGAGGTAAACTTAAAAAAAACCCAAAACAACAAAATGAACCCACCACAAAAGCAAAACCAAAAACCAATCAAACAAAACAAACCTTTAAAAACAATGTCCAACCCCTTTATCAGAAAGCCTGTATAGCCAAAGTAGGAGAGCAGTATCTCTTCATAGCCCTGTGCTTGTGAAGATTTCTACTGACTAAACACCTTGAAGACTTGATTCAGTCGGAATTCTTTTATATTTTCTTGTGGAGATTTTTGACAACATCCCCAGACTTTCCCTTTACCAATCTGTAAAGAAGTTTCACTAGGAAGAAGCTATTTTTTCACTAAAAATTTACATCCGTTAAGCACTTCAGAGATTTCACCCCCATTTTAAGAACTGAAAACCAAAATATCTTAAAACATAGATCAAATGAAAAGCATTTGGTTTTACCAACAATTTTTGAATTGCCAGAAGGAAATTGCCTTTTGTCTATGAAAAAAACCCAAAACAACTGTTCCCATATAAGTTTTAGTTTTGATGAAGATACCTTGTTATGCTAGAAAACTCTTTGCCACTGGTAGAAACTCTTTGCTATCATGGTACACCTACTCATCAGGACACACAACTTCAGAGTTTCCTGTGGTAGGCTGGGACTCTGTCCCCTGAGCCATGGAATAGTCACCAAAGTGCCATAGAATGGTCTGGGTTGGAAAGGGCCTTGAGATCACCTTGTACCAACACCCCTGCCATGGACCGGGACTCCTGCCACTAGACCAGGTTGCTCGAGGCCCAATCCAACCTGGCCTTGAACATATCCAGGGATGGGGCATCCACAACTTTGTTAGACAACCTGTTCCTGGGTCTCCCCACCTTCATAATGAAGAGATTCTTCCTAAAATCTAACATAATCTGACCCTATCCTTCTGCAGTTTAAAGACATTCCCCCTTGTTCCATAATGCCGTACCCTTGTAAGAAGTCCCTCTCCAGCTCTCTTGTAGGACCTCTTCAGGTACTGGAAGGTGCTCTAAGGTCTCCCTGGAGCTTTCTTTTCTCCAGGCTGAACAGCCCCAACTCTCTCACCCTGTCTTCACAGGAGAGGTGCCCCAGCCCTCTGATCATCTTCGTGGGCTCCTCAGAATTTGCTGCAATCTTTGTTGGGCTCTGAGATTGGATTGCCTGGAGGTTCTAGACCACAAAAAGTGAGGGTCACTTTTCATAGAAAGAGAGTAAGAGGGTAAAATTGTGCAACAGGAAAACTAATCTTGTGTTAAAAAACTAGGCAACGGATCAGACAAATACTTTGGTAACTCGCAGAAAAGACTCTTATAACCTTATGGAATTACTGAATGCTTTGGGAAAGTATGCAGACTTCTAAAGTGTCTGTTCTTATGCTTCTTCTGCCATCTGACAGGTCAGTGAAATATGGTTTCTTTGCAGATTCATTAATGGTTTGAGCCAAGATGTCAACCTCACCATCGATAACAAAAGGTTCATTGCTGTTCAGAAAAACTACAGTGCTTCTGAGTACTCGCTGCTGGAGAGGGACATGTAAGTCTCCCTTCCTGAGCTGAAGGTCCTTGCTGGGGCATTTTTTTGGGTACAAAGAGACTTTTCCCAGCCTAATAGCAAAACCTGCATTGTAATTGTCTTGGCAAGTGGTTGTGGGGTGGATGTTTGTGAAAAGCAGAATTACCAGCTCAGTGCAGAGCAGGTGCTCCAGGCCACTCATGTGTGTGCACAAGTTTTTATTCACATTATGTGGGGGGCTGGAGGGAACAGACTGGCCATTCCTCTGCATCTGTCAGTGGAGTAAGGTGGGACATGGTAAAGTCTCCTCTGCCATTTAATACCTGCTTTATTTTGTTATTCTCTCAAGCCCAAGTGCCTGGTGTTAGGGTGCTCTCAGGGAAAGCCAGTTCATATTCCATGCTACAAAGTGTTAGAATGTGGGTGGGTTGGTAACATCAAGTAGCATTACATGGCTCTGCAAGCTGGGCTTGTTAGACAGGGGCTCCATATGGCCTTGGTTTGGCAGCACTGGAGTTGGCTCTTGTAGGTTATTTCTAGCATTTCCAATGTTTCAAAACAAGCTTCATGGCTTTTCTCTGCATCAGCTCCATCCAAAATATTTATTGCTGCAATTTAGTAGGACGCAGCAGCCATTGTGGCAATGCTGCTGAGCCTCTGTGCCATCTCACATATCCAAAATCAGAAGAACAAATATGAAGGCTAATTTGCTCTATTGAAAGGAAACAAAGCTGCTTCTAGGTCCACATCTCTGAGTTCCTGTTGACTGCTTGTCTGGCCTACATTTCCTGAAGAAAAGCAGAAAAATTTGGGAGGAAAATAAACCTGAGAGGGAAAAAAATTACATCAGCACTAAGGAGAAGCAGAAACCATTAAAAAATGTTAGCAATGGCCTGGGTCATTAGATGAATTCCAGTCAGTGTCTAAGTGCTTCTGGAAGAATAAGATAGCAAGAGCTCCAGTGATTGTCTGATGTAAACACTACTGCATCTTTACATCTTGCATCTTCCCTGCTCCATTTCAGGGGCATGTTTGATAGCTCTGCTCTGTGTTCTTTGTTTGTGGAACTAACTGGGAAATACTGTCCTTCATCCTTTTATCTAGATATAATAATGGAAAATGCATAACTGAAACAGGAGAATTCCCCCTGGAGCTGGGGCTGCTTGACTTTGGTGCCTCATACACCGTTGTGATAACTAATGTAAGTGTTCCTGTGTTGGTAACACACTCCTGTTCTACTCTCTGGTAGTGCTTTTGTTCCTGTGTTGGTGACTCTCAGTTGCTTTGTGCACTCTCTCATCTCTGGGCAGTAGCTATCTGAAGGCAGTCCATTGTGGAAGGGATAGTAAAATGTTTTGATACTTACACAAGCAAGGTGGGTGTGTATTTGTTCCACCTTACACTGTGATCATGTCAGATTTTATGGGTTAAAAAGAAGTAAAATATTTTCCTTGATAGAAATCCTCCATAGAAAGTCGTGTGATCTGTGTGTTTTGCTGGTCTCATGCCATCCTTGAGCAGTTAACATTGACCCAGAGCACTGCAAAGAGGTATTATCATCTGCCAAGAGCTGACTCTGCCTGTGGTCTTTAAAATACTGTACCTGATGGTACCTCACACCCCAAAAGCTGCAGAAACAGTCTATCCTCACATTTAGATTACTGATCTTCCAAGATTTTGTAGATTATGCATAGGAGGAAGAGGGACAAAGTCTTGAGGGAGGAGGTTGGTGAGGTTGTACATCTGTTTCCTCCTCTCCCTGTCTGTACAGCTAATTTGGAGCCTAGTGTAAAGTCAAGGCAGGGTTTTCTGAGCAGCCTAGCCCTGATGGGGTCTGAGCACTGCTGAGAGGGTGGATTCCTTTCTTTGCCTGCCAACCTCTCAGACACACTGCTTCAACCTGGTCCAGCTGGCTGGAGCCTTGGAGATGAACGTGATCAGCTTCGTTCCCATTTTAACCTTTCCACCACAAAGGCACACAGACAAACTGGGTCTGACAGGACACACTGCTAAGCTGCCCTCTGAGACTTTGGTTGCTGTGTTGTGATGAGCAGAGCAAAGTGTTGTCAGCTACTCCCTGGCAGTAGCATCTCCCTGTTGGGCAATTAATGGGAGCTGTTCATGTCTGCAGAGTCCAAATATGTTGGGGAAAAATATAGCCGTGAAGCACCTGGCTTTTTTTTTTTTTTTCCAATTCCAGTAGCTGAAGTGGGATATACAGCCCTGGAGGGAACAAGCAGATGCTGCCATCTGTGAGTGCAGAGATTTATGTACATAAAACACACACACTTGAAGTGATGTTGGCCAGACCCCTCTTCCATGGCTGCAAGCCTCTTTCACCAGATGAGAAACCAGATAGAGAAGTTGCATTAAAAATATAACACTAAGAAAATTGCCCCAGAGTCTCTGGTAACAGGGCCAGCTGAATAGATGTGTCCCATGTCACTGTGCCAAGGATTCCAGTTTGTGGTCCCATCTGCATAAGTCCCTGCTATAGCCCTGGCTGCTCAGGGTGGCTCTGTGCCTCAGCCCTTCTGAACCCTGTCCTAGTACTTTAATATTTTTCACCCTCTGTTTTTCCATCTCTCTCTCTCTGTTGTTTCTGCTTTCTGTAGAGAGTTAGTTTGCTTGAGGCCAAGATCACTTTTAATTATTGCAGTGATTTGTACTGAGCCCTGCTCCTCTGCCAGGAGTGCCATAGAGAAGAACCAAGAATACAATATATTAGTCTGCTAATGTAGCTGAACTGTGAAACTTAAATTATGGGGTGCTGCCTTCTACCCAGCCTTCCTCAGTGTGCAGTTACAGCATGGTGCTTGTGACATTTCTTTATGGGCTAAAGAGCAATGCACAGCTCTCCTCTCACCCTTTTTAGCCTGCTGAAATACAGTCTCTTGATTTGCCTCCCTGGCAATGATTGGTGATTAACAACATATCGTAAACATCCCTTGTATTTTCCCAAGCACTCTCCTTAAACACAGGGCTTTCTGCCTGAAGTCATTTCAGTCTAGTGTTTTCCTGGCTTCTAGTCAAATCTCTCTCAGCCTCTGAGCCTCTGTGCATCACAGGCAGTATTAATTACACCTGGGAAAAGAAACAAAAATAATTAGGAATATAGCTACCAGAACTATCTGAATAGATCTAATATGGAGCAGTCTTTGCTACTTTTGGCATTCTTGAGCAGAATTTGTTTGGGTGTCAGTGATATCATAGGAAAGTTGTACAGTGCTGATAAAATGGGAGCAGTAACCACATGTATGCAATGAGCACTTACCCTCTCATCCTTTTTTGACCTTGGGGACAGCAGCAGGCTCTGCACTGGAAACTCATAGACTTTTCCCAGCCCCACTACAGAAGACAACTTGTTGTTTTGCAGTAATTTGGGGAAGTCTTGTGGTACTTGAATGAGCTGGAATGCTTCCATCCTGCTCTCTCTGGCCTATGCAGCAGGAGTAGCCCTACTCCCAACAGGCTTGGAAATGGCAGGGTTGAGAGCCATAGTTTGCTTCAAAGGCAGAGCTTTTTTCCACTTATGCTTAAAACGTTATTTTGGTAAATTTGCTGCCATTGTCCAGGCTAAGAAAGATGTGATCTTTTAGCAACATGGTGTCTTTATTTTCCTGCTAGATTTCTGGAGGTGCTGTTGAGACATGGAAGTCAGAAGACATCAAAGCCAACAATGTGCATATGGCCTGGCAGTTACCACAGTATTTATTGATATCTGCTGGGGAGGTGATGTTCTCCATTACAGGTCTGGCCTTCTCCTATTCTCAGGTATTCCACTTAAAGATAAGGGCCTTACAATTAGACTTCAAGATTTGTTTCTGCATCTGTCATTGACTTATCATACCTCCTGTGACATGACACTAGCAATGTTATCTATCCTTCAGCTGAAAGTGGGATTGTCACACAGCTTCCTGGGTGCCCTAAAGCTGTATTAATTCATATTCTGAAGATACCTGTTCTCAGTGATACTTGGAAATACCCTTTTCTGGTAAACCTGAGAACACAGAACAGAACTGGATAGTTAATGGGAAAACTCTGAATATTTTAGTATCAGGATTTTCTCCTAGTGAAGTATTTAGTGCTATGTATTTTTCAGTGAGGTGAAGGAAAAGGTATCTCAAGGGCTACAGGGCAGCATGAGGGCTTGGCACCTGCTTTAAGTTGAGAGGCTGAAGGGGTCTAAACATGCAAGGTTGTAGCAAAGGAGCAAGGGGTAATGAATGTGCAAGGGATGATTTGATTGTTGTCTGGGGAGGTTGATGAGAAGAGAGGACTGAGACATTACATGGTCAAACAGCTACTGAAGCTATTCAAATTTATCCCTGGAGTAAGGTGCAGATGTTTATTAATGAGGATAATTAATACAGTGGGATGAGCTGTAAATGGGATGTGAAAAATTTGTCCTCAGCAGGAAATTTAACATCAAGATCCAGTCTCTTTTTCAAAGGTGTACAGCCACATGGCACCAGACTCCAAGCTGCAGAGCTCGTGTGGCTCCTTGGACGTCCTGATCATACCATTTCAGATGATGCAGGTTGGGGATGACCTGGATTCAGCTCTGCAACAACAGCATCTCCTGCCTCTTCATGTGTCCTCCTGTCCATGTTTTGAAAGCTCCTTGTGTGCAGCTGTAGAGATTAACCCCAGTTTTACCACTCCACACAGAGGAATTTCCACCATCTCCTCCTAGGCTGAGCCCAGTGACACCTACACTGGGCAGGACTGCAGAGGGTGAAGCAGGGCTGAAGGGCACAGCGTGATTCCCACTGATCAGGCCCTTCTCTTTTCAGTCTCCAGCCAGCATGAAGTCGGTGCTGCAGGCAGGCTGGCTGCTCACGGTGGCTGTGGGGAATACCTTTGTGCTCATTGTTGCCGAGGCTGCACCAATGGCACAGGTACGGTTTGGCTCTTAAAACAGAGGTCATGCTTTACAACAGGCTTCTGGTGCTTCTGGATGGCCCTGTCCTGGTGCACAGCTTCTATGACCAGCCCCAGGCTCCTGCCTCTGAGTGGCAGCAGCCCACTCTGAGCTGTCCCCAGCCCCTGCTCTGTGGGGCCCTCAGTGGTGTGCCCTGGGGAGCACTGGCCCTCCCTGCCAAGCAAGTGACCTGCACTGGTAATGCTGCTGGAGCTCAGCTCTAGGCAAGCTGCCTGTGTCTGGACTGGAGCTGGGCTCAGTGGCAGCCACACGTTGAATTGCTCACCAGAAATGAGACCAGTGGGCACTCAGCTCTTCCTCAAGAGTCTTTCTTGGGGAATCCTGCCAGGCCAGCTGCCTGTGGCATCCCTGAGATGTCAGGCTTACAGGGGGAGGTCATGGTGCAAAGGTAGCTTAATTCAGGCTGTGAAACTTCTGGGATAATGCCATGAAGGTGTGAATTGGGGTTGTTTTTTTTTTCTGGCCAGCATGAATCTGCCTCTCCCAAAAGGATCTTGTAGGCAAAAAGACCAGGTAGATATGTTCCAGTCAGATTTGTGAGAAAAGACTTAATGAAACCAACTCAATTTAATGGTTTTGTTTCAAGAGGTATCACATATTTGTAATTACATTATGTGTACAAACATTTACCAGGAAACAGGATGAGAAAGTTTCTATCTTGTGAGCCCTTTTGGAAACTAAAAAATATTTTTCACCCAGCTCTTTAAAGAGCACTTGAAAATGCAGAGATATCCTCCAGACTGAGAGTCTGGGGTCTCCTGACCTGCTGTTCTTTTTTCTTTCCTAGTGGGCTGAATTTGTCTTGTTCACTGTTCTCCTCTTTGCTGTGTGCATTATTTTCTCCATCATGGGATATTTCTATGTCAGTGTGGATCCAGAGGACCTAGAAGAAAAGGAAGAGAAGAGAGAGACCTCAAGCAGAGGAAACATGATTGGTCTTGTTACTCAGAAAACAAAGCTCTAACACATCATGGGTTGGGATTTTTGTTTTTTCAAACTTAGTCATGAGAAGGTAAAAGAAGGGTGGGGACAGTGTTATTTTATTTTAGAGCATTGCGGTCTTTATTACTCAAAAATGTAGCTACCTTATAAATGGGACCAAACAGCCCTCTATAAAAACAGTGGGAGTCCTAAAATCAGAGCAAAACTCCCTGGGAAAGCTCCTCAGGTACTGAAAGCCCTTATTAGTAATTACAGTGTAATTTACAACCTGCCTATCTTATTAAGCATGGAATGCTTTCCTGTGATTTTGCCTTAAACATATATTTAGGGCAGCAGGGAGGAAGGGTGGAAGGTATGCCATATGACACAAAAATCTGGAGATGTTACAAGAGAAGAAAGAGGAAAAACTAGTATAGGAATTAGGGAAGAATAGATGTTAGTGACAGAAGAATTTTTAATGCTATCATCAAGGACTGTAAGGGTTACACACAGTCCCAAAAGATTTCATCATGTAACTCTCCTTATGAGTATTTCATCCCATTATTGCATGTTATGAATGGTTCTGATTTATGATTTTCACCTTCAGGCTCAGAAGTAATAACAGGGAATTAAATTCTGCAGGCTAAAATATTCCCAAAACACTGCTGACAAAGACAGGCATGCTACCACCTCTCCGATACCCATTTTTTTCACCTAGAAGTTTTTAGCAACTGATGGTGTTCTTTGATTAGACATGATTAGAGAATTGGTTTATGCTTTCTTATTTCAGAATTCCAGACAGTTATTTGCCATCTTCCTATACATTAAGCCTTTATTGGGCATTTTCTTTTACAGCACCTGTCACTGCAAGTTAGGATATGGCTGATTTCTTATCTCATGCCTCAGTTATTCCCCACTGGGAGACAAGTTGCAGTAGTTTCTATAAAATCCCAGGCATCCTGCAGTGAGTTATTTACAAGGATGCACTTTATCATTTTTTCAGTCTACAAGAGGAGACCATAGCATATGAGATTTCCCTCCTTGTTTTTCTTTCTCTACCAAACTTTGGATATAGCAATTTTATTGGAATTGTGATATAATTGTCTGATTTTCCTCAACTGCGTGAAGCTGTGATTTCATGTTCTGCATAGGAGTAATTCAACCACTGCTGGTCTAGTAAAACTCCTGAGAGAGACCCTGCCTTCCTCTGTCACTTCAAGGCCACAGTTGTAACAGGTATGGCCTAATTTAAAACACAGCTGTCAATAGGATCTTCAGGTTCACAGAGAATAGATTTTAAATTATGCTTTCCTTTTCCATCTTGGCATTGGCCATAGATGGTTGCTGATACTTGGAGATCACAAAATACATGTGTAATTTAATTCCTGTTCAGGACAGTGCTAGGAAGTACACTTATAGTTTGACACCTCACTTCCTTTGATGTGCTGCCAGTGTGTGTGTATCTTCTTGAGTAACACTAAGAAAACACAGCTTTTTGGTTTCTAACTCACAGCCTAAGGTTTCTCCCTCTGCTTCCTGTCCTAAATGGGCATGGACTTTCACCACTAGTTCTGCATAAGTTCCTGCCTGCTGTGAAGTAGCATCTGGGGTTGTGCCAGAGGGGGACCATGGTCACATCAGCTAAACGAGAAGAGGCTGCAGATGTGCACGCAGGAACACTTGGGGTGGTTCAGTCTATGCAGAGACATTTATTAAGTGTGGTGGCTGGATCTGGGCAGCTGAACCCTTCAACTCCATGGGGAATGAAGGGCATTGAAAGCCACCTATTAGGTCATCCAACCTGCTTCTCAGATGCCAAGTGAGGATTACTGCCCTCTGTTCTTTCTGGTATTGTTCTCCTGCTGTGATTCTTTGTGTGGGTTCTTTCTCCTCCAAGCATTGTTGTTTTCCTAATCCCATTTTATGACACACTGTGAATCGGCTCAGAGGCTGCTGAATCACTCTGCTGTGATGCTGTTTGACCAGCTTCCAGCTTGAAGCACTAATAGAAAGCATTTCTTCCTCCACCCACTGCAAACCAAACAAAAATCCCCAAACTGAAGGAATGGCCAGGCTCCAGTAACACCGAACAAACACAATTTAGAATTATTGGAGCATTTAATTTTTTATAAGCCTTGAATTTGGAAGTATGTTGGGGTTCGAGGGCATAAGTGGTGAAGAGACAAATGAAAATTATTGAAGCACTTTCCTTGGGAAGCACTTGGTAAGCAGTTCAAAGCTGCATGAGGGAAAGCAAGGTATCCAGATCTCTAAGACTACATCTGCTTGAGAACCTCTTGATTTTTTTTTTTTGTTTTGTTTTTGTTTTATTTCCTTATTGGCGATGCTACCAGAAGCTGTCACAGACTCTGAGCTTAATTTAAAGGAATTGTTCCAAACTCATAAAAGATACATTTAGGATGTCATCTGTATCTGCTTTTTAGACTCCTGATGCCAAATTGCCCCTTTCCAAACATCTCCATGTTCCAAACATTTCCATGTTCCAAACCATCACCATAATGCGGGGGAAGGAAAAATTGCAATTCACAGTTGGGAAGATTATGAACAGGAAGACAATGCTATAAATTAAGTGCTAACATGAGGCTGGGGGCTGCTCCTGCAGCCCCTCCCAGGAACTGCTCGGGGGCAGTAAGGCTCTGTTCACATTTCTCTCAGAGATTAACTGGTTACTTCTTCCCACCTGCTCGTCATCACCTTCTCTGATCTGCCTGTTTATTTGCTGGTATGATCCTTCCCCACTGCTTCAGCTGCTGCTGTAGCTTTGCTGAATTGTACCCATTTATTTGGAATGCACCAGCAGTTTGGAGGGATTTCCACTGGCATGCTCACAACCAGCCAGGAGCAGGCTGGGGGCTGTAGCAATGAGCTGCCCCTTCTGTAGCTGGAGAAGGTGGAAAAATAGCACATTCAGCATAGCACATCTCCAGTTTTAGAGGTACAACTCCATCCTTGGAGACCCTGCATCACTTTCAAATGGACTTAAGACTGGATTAAAGGTTTAGGACTTAATTCCATGGAGTAATGAGGTCTCTGGAGTTTTCTTCCATAGGGTCACCTCAGATATGGGGCCATGCTCAGCTCTTAATACCCAATTTTAGAAAAATATTCTTTATTCTTCACAATTCTTTGCTTTAGGATCACAGGAAGGATCCAAAGTAGTGATAGTACATGTAAAGCTGTATGGCCCTCTATAGAGAAATAGCAGTCTGCTGCCTGTCCAGCTTCACCTGTCACTGAAGACTCAGCTGTTGGTGGAGCTTTCCCTGGCACAGATTAGGAAAACTCACACTAACTGACCTATAAGAATTACCCTCTCCAGCTGATGGACAAGGAAGAGGTGGTGGGGAATTGTTGATGTGTTGCTGCACAAACCTCCATGGAGATTGCAGGGGTTTGGCTTTGCTCTGCAAGTATGTGTGTTTATCTGTTTCTCTGCTTTCTGTGAAAGATTTTTTTTTTTTTTTTTTTTTTTTTTTTTTTTTTTTTTTTTTTTTTTTGTGCAGAAAATTTCCCTTAATTTGCACTGGCTGTTGCCATTTTCCCCCTTGGCAGGTTGTAAGCGTGACCAGTGTTATTTCCAATTTTACCATGAGATAAGCATAAAAATGAGATTTCAAACTCAGCAAAACAGCATCTTGGCTGTTGGTTCCTTAAACTTACCTCTTCTTTCTGAGGCAGTGAGATGCCTTTAGGTAGCAAGCTTCTGTGTGCACTTTAAGGGGCTTGCATCTCTCTTTTCTTCATCTTCCTTTCACCACAATCCCAGAATTCCAGAAGATAAGCCCCAGGAGGGCTGCATGGGACTGGTTTGGGTGCAGCTGGTGTGTGCTGTCACCACTGGCTGGGAAACAGGACCCTGGCCAGGTCAGGAGCTGGTTCCTCTCTGGATACCCAAATGGGGCCTGGCAAAGTAGACTGAGGCAGGGCTGGCCCTGGTGGAAGTTGTGGTTTACTGAGCAGTGATGTGGATGTGAGTTTTACTGTGAAATTGAAATGTAAGTGAGTGAAAAGAAAAGTTTTCACTTTACTTGGCTTTGGGCTGAGGCAAGGAAACTGCAGACTGATGGGTAGGGAGGAAACAAGGGGCTGTTTGATCAAGATCTTCCCAATTCCTCCATGAACAGCTGAAGTTACATTGAATTAATTGCAGAGAATATGAGATGAGAGAAGAGGAAAGCTCAGATGATTAAACAGTGGATGACTTCAGGTCTTTCAGAAGAGAACTCTGCTAGCTGGTGGTGAAAGGCCACTGGGGGAGATGGTCACCCATGGTTTGAAAATGGGCATTCCAGAGTACTGCAAAAACCAGCACAAAGACCAGCCCTGGTGGGTCTGCACTGACCGGAGGAGGAGGTGGCTGTACCCTGGCAGTGTCCCCGCCATCCATGGGAGCCAACACTTTGGCTTAACTGCTGGGACAGAAGAAACTGCTGAACAAAATGCAGATGTGATTAGCACAGGAGGGAGAGCTACAGTTATGGGTGGTTAGCAAGTTTTAGCCAGGGTCATACACAAAAGGATAATCTCCTTTTTTCTCTGCATTGAATTTCTTTGCTGAGCTACAAGAACCACTTTCTAACACAAGCTGCTTAAACTTGGGAGATCAGCACCATGGCAGATACCACAGCTGCTGAGTTTTGGATGGTACCAGACTCTGCATTTCATTATCAATACATTTGTTATTGTGATACAATTTTAAAACAGCATTTAAAAGATGCATCTGGTCCCAGATGTTGACAGGTCTGGCCAGGGTTTTGCAAGTTGATAGCTGGATTCACTAGTTGTTGATAGATAATCTTTCATGTTAATGTGTGTGATAAACTTCTCATGTACAAGTAGATGTGGGGCCTTTAGAATTCTCCAGCAATTTAGGAAAAAAGCCCCAAAGTTCCACATGAAGCTGGCTGAACATGAACTGTGGCATTGCTTCCTCGAGGGAGCTTCCCATGTGCTTTGTAAAGCAGGGACTCTCATTCATCCCCTGCAAAGTGCTCCCCAGGGAGACAAAAACAGGGCACACAAACACAGGGGACACAAGTTTTGCCTTGAGAAGGGCTCATGTTGCCTAATAGAAATCGGATGAAGGAAAATAATTACTTTGCTTAAAATTCCTCCTTCCTCACCATCTGAGGTGGACAAGAAAGGAAACATTTTCTTACTGAGATTTGTATCAAGGAACAGCTGCATCTTCTCAAAGTCTTTTTATGCTGTATTTTGCCAGCAGATCAGCATTAACCTGGCTCTAGCACCTGTAGATCAGAAGAATGTCAGGATGCAGAGCAGCCACACAGCAGGCTCCCAAAGTCAGCTGATCAACTCTGATCTCTTCACTTTTAATGAATAGTTGTAGCAGTTATCCTGCAGGGCTCAGTCAATCAGAATTGCTCTAAATTTAGGCCACAACTAAGGTCCTGAGAGAACTGTAATCAACAAGATAAATAGCTAAAGTCTTAAAAACCTGCTAAAACACTGACTTAGTGCTTAATTAAAACTTTAATATGCTTACAGAAAGTAAAAATGTAAACCTGAATTTAGCAATTCAGTCAGAGCAATGAGGAGCTGTAGCTGGAATCCACCAATGTGACAACTGGCAACCAAGATGAAGATACACAAATCAAGCAAACATTCCTCTTTGGATTATTTTTGTCATTGCATATATTGTTCAGTCTGCTTGGCCTGTCCTGTTTGATCTACCCATGTGTGTAAAGGAAAAGAAGCTGAATTGACTTGCCATGTACCCTTTCCAAGCTGCAGCTTGCTTCTCCTCTTGTTGCAGACTTCCAAGTTAGCTCCAAATGACTCCCTTTGCTGGCAGTCAGCCCCCTCAGTCCCACATGCTGATCTTCCCTCCCCACAAGTCACTTCTCACTGATGACTTTGCCAGCCCTCAGCACCTTGCTTATTGCTCCACTCATGCAGCCTCTTTGCTGGCAGCAACAGTGTGTTTGCTTGGGAGCTGTCCTGGATAATGCTGCCCACTTTCCTGCATCCAGAAAAGCTACTGACCCACTGGAGAACTGTGTCTGGGCAGAGACCACTCAGCCAAATGACTGGGTGGTAACAGCATCTGCCCTGGCTGCTTTGGCTCTGGCTCAGGCAGCTTCATATGCCCTGGCACATCCTCTGGAGGCAGATCAGTTGAGAGAACAGAGGTTATCCAGCATCTCCCTCCCACTATCCTGTGCCTGGTTAGCTGCCCATAGTCAGCCCTTGTGTTGTGCCAAGTCAAGCCACAGGGGCTCCTGGACTGACACACTGCTGTCACCAGCCCTGGAGCATCCCTTGGTGCTGCCCGTGGCCCCAGCCTATTTACACAGTATTTATGGCCCTGCCATGCCAGCCAGTTTGAGAGTCTCTCTCTTGCACAGAAGTGAGAGAAAGCCACACAGGCTGTGTCCATCTCAACAGTGGTGTGTGGTCAGTGGGCTGCCTTTGCAACCACAGACCTCCCATCAGCATGGAAACAGCAGCTGGTGGAAAGGGGCAGCTCCTCTGTCACCAGTGCAGCTGGTGTCAGTGGGACTGTCTCTGTGGCCATTCCAGGCTTGGCCTTTTAAAAGTCAGTGTCAGTATTCTGCTGAGAACCCTGTGTTATCACTGTGTATTACCATGTGCTGCCAGGCTTCAGCTTCTGAATCTTGGGGTCGAGGAGCAGCAAGCTGCATCCTGGCAGGGCACTTTCTGCTCTTTCTTGGTGTACTTGTCCATCCCCAGTGACCAGGTTTTGGGTAATAACTGGCATCTCCCAGACCTTGCTGTGTTATGTACCACTTACAAATGAAGTTTCTTCAAATGGAAGTGAATTTTCTTGGAGCTCTGACTCTACCCAAGTCTTCTTGGAGCTGCTGGGAGCCTTTGTTCTCTGTTTAACCTGTGCATCAAAACACTTTCCAAGCAGCCTTCATGCTGTCCTCACCAAAGAAAGATACCTCTCAATGATGCTGTACCAACATGGATTTTTCCTGCCAAGTTAGAGGTGAAACAGGCCAGCAGGAATCCATCAGGGACCAGGAGCTGCTGTCTTTCACAAAGACAAGCTGCTGTCAGTCACAGTGGCTCCCCACATGCGAGGCCATGCAGTTCAGCTCCTGCTGTGCCCTGAGCTCAGCAGGGGCCAGCAGATGCTCTGGTGTCTCTCTGGGGCAGCTCCCAGGTCCAGCACTGGCCAGCCCATCTGTGTGCCAGTCATGGGCTGTCAGTGCCAGCTTTGCTTCCTGACACTTAATACAGCCCAAAATCTGCAGAGCAAAGAGAAGACAGTTCCCTCTTTCCAGAGAGTGTGTTTAACTTGCGTGTTCCTTCTCCTTTCTCACTACAGCCAGTGTCATCAGCTGCCCTGTTATTTCAGGGATGCCCAGAGAGCTGTGCAGTCTCTCATCTCTCCATCTGGAGCAAGGGGAGGTTTGGGTTTTCTCACTCTGCCCACCCACAAGCATCTTTCTGGAGGGTCTCCTCAAATTCATGTCCTCCACCTCTCCAAAGAGCACCTCCCTCATGAGACCAAGGATTTGACATGTTTTTAACCAGTCAGTCCTTTTGTTGGGACTAGCCAGCCTGGGTAATGTTTGCATTTTACCCTTTGCTGTCTGCTGGTTGTGGATTTACTTTTGGAGCTAATGTCACTGTTTTTCTTTACATTTTCTCTCCAAAGGTTGTCCTGAACCACATCTACTCTCTGTATAAAATAAATAAGTGGCCTTGACTATTTGCATGCAGAGGTTTTATCCATCTTTCACCAAAACTTTGATAGTGTCATGAAGAATCTGTCTGCACTAATGGTGCCAGCACAGTCCTTTACATCCCTACTGGAGGATTTCTTTGTTCTTTCTTTGCACCATTCTTTTGTATGTGCTGCTTGTAACCAAAGGGCTTGTGCTCCATTCCCACAGCCCACAGCACTCCTCAAGCTTCTGTAATGCAGGCTCTGAGTTCCCTCTTCCATTTGAGCTCAAAACTATTAAAGGCCATTGAGAGCTTCAGAACCACTGGGTTTTGTCTAGTAAAGTTCTTTTTTTTTCTTCTTCTTTTTTTTTTTTTTCTTTTCTTTTTTTTTTAGTTCTTTTTTTTTCCACTGTGTTCACATCCATCACTTACAGCTCAGGAGTGAAACACTGCTCCAGTCTTCTTCTGTCAACTCTCTCAGGAGAAGGCTGGGCTTTTAGCTTTTCCATTAAACCCTTATCTGTGATGCCTTTGGTCCTAATGTTCATTGTTCAGCATCCCTTGAAGCCAGGGATTTTGATGTCTTTCTTTGGGTTTTTGCTTCAGTCTGCTCAGCATTTTTTAGCTGGTGTCACTGTATCACACCTCCTGGGCTCCACTGACCTGTTGGGCTGAAAATGAGCAGAGAAGTCATTCCAGTAGTTTTAAAGGATGCACCTAGACAGAACCTGCTCAACTCTGAAAATTTTGATCTTCTTTTCAGCTTGTTAGGGAAGAGCAGGCAGTTTTCCATGCAAAGGTGTGTTTTTCATGCCTACTGCATCCTGCTGTGTCTGAGAGGGGATGCTGCCAGGTCAGAGCAGCTCCACCGTCCACAGCACTTTGTGTCTGCTTTCCTCTGGCTCTGCATTTCCTGGCTGGGATTTCTCTGCTCTTGGCCTCTCCTTGGTGGGTCTCTCACAGCTGTGATATTCACTCAGAGGTAGATATTGCCTCCAGAAATTTGTTTAACCAGTCTCATGTTATTACTTGTGGTGACACCAGTCAGGGGATTTATTTTGCCTTTTCAGTCTCCACTGCTTATCCAGGTTTTTGCTGAGATTTCTCTTGATTCAGACTGTCAAGCTCTTGCCAATTTTGTCTTTCTCCTCATGGCTTCCCATTATCAATGCTGTACTTGGAGTCCAAGTGCCCTTCATGCCCCAAATCTGCAAGATAAGTAAACTTAGAAAATCATTAGGGCGGACTTTGACCGCTCCTGTCTCCATCAAAGACTAGGATTAAATTAAGTCCCTTTGATAAACTGAGTTGATGGGCCAATTTGGAGTGCACATGTGGTCTTATGAGCCTCGTGGGACTTATGATTAAAAGACATGAGAGAACACAATTATTTAGAGAGCTACCAAGAGATTGCTTTAGCTCACTAGTCACTTCAGAACAAAAGAAGATTTTCCAGGGCCACAGGCAGCTCCCGGGAAGTGTCCGTGAGTCTCTGATTGCTGCGGGAGGCGGGGCTCCTGCTTTGATGTTTGCTCTAACGCTGCCGGAGGGTGCTGGGGAGGAAGCCACTCCAACCATTTCTGTTCCCAAAGCACTTGGTCCAGGAGTGAAACCTTCCACACAGGTGGTTTCTTTATCTCTCTTTACAGTTGCTTGTTTGGGGTTTTGGATTTTTTGTTTTGTTTTGGTTTTTTTTCACCATAAACTGCAGTTGCTTTTGCAGCAAGATAGTTCTCAGCTGGATTTCTTTCCTGGACTGAGATCAAATCCTGACCGGCACAGGGAGCTCAGTGCAACCAGAGCTGACTCCCTGCATCAAATCTTCAAGGCTGGGCTGGATCCTGACCCAACAGGAAAAGACATGTTAGCTTAGGCTCTGCAGCAAAGCCTGGAGATGAGAAATGTCTTACTGGACACAAATACAATTTTGCCTGTTCTTTTATTTTCTCAGGGTCAGGATATTGAGTCAGGGCTGGATGGCATATGTAATTGTAGCAAGGCTATTTCTCTCTCTCTTTTTTTTTTTTTTTCCCCTCTCGTTTTAAAGGAACATTCATGCTGCATTTTAATTACAACATTTAGAACATGTCCAAATAGCCTGAGCTCAAATTGATCTTGTTTTTCAGCCAGGAAGCTTGTTTTTCATCTATTATTATAATAAATGTGCTATTGATAATAGTTTAGGTGCAATACAGCAAAGCTTTGTGTTATGCATCAGCTCTGGAGGCTCAAAATTTTCTTATTATCCATTACTTACATGACAGTTTACAAATATTTAACAAACAAATTACCAGGTTTTCCTTGTTCCCTCTTAGTTTGCAGTCTCAGTTCCTTTGACAGCTGAATTCAGGATTAATGATGATCTTGTTTAAGACGATTGTTTGCTAGCAAACAGGTTTATTCTCTAAACCTAGAAGTGCAGTAAGAGAACTAACACTGACACTTTGAATTAAATCTCATCCTCAAAGCAAATTTTTTAGCTTTATTCCATCCAGTTCTTCTAAGAAGAAATTGTATTTGCCTGGTAAAGTGCTTAGACCTGTTAATATTTTTTTATTTTATGTAGTCATTTTAAATATAGACACTTAACATGAAGGGCTGGCAAAAGGAGTATTTTTTCTCTGCCAGCCCTGAGCTTGCTGGGTCTATTCAGGCTGTAAATGTTTTAAAGTCCTTCCTGAGCACAGCCAGGGGAGCAAAGAGACCACCTTGGCCCTCTATGGAAAAGAGAGATCCAGAAGGACAAGCTGGATTTGGTTCTGTGGAAAGCACTGGAAACATCCAGCCCAGATCCTGGGAGTGGTAAAACACACTCACGCTTTGCAGCGGCTTCTTCTCCACCTGCTCCAGGTCTGAGCACGGGGTGAAGGGCACGGAAAGGGCTGGTGGCCAGCATCTGCCTGGGAAGGTTGTTTCTGCTGTAGATGGCTGCATGTGAAGCAAGGAAGGTACTGCACCCCTCTGGGGAAGCCTGATACATCCCCAGGGGAATCGGGGGCATCCTCTGGGAGAAAACACAGCACCGGAATAGAGATTGAAAGAATGTGTGAAGCACCCCTTCAGAGCATGTCCTGGGCACTGGGCCATCCCTGCCCTGTGCTTTCTGATCTTGGGTTTGCATGCACAATACAGGAATTCACTGGTGTGTGGGTCTGGCTTTGGAGATGAGAAGTGAATTTGTTCTCAAGGAAAATCAGTCTTTGTTGGCAGAAAATCTGTGAGTTGGGTCCCCCAAGGGCATAGTGTTTGAAAATCACAGATGATTAAAAGATAACACATTTGAGGGTTAGTTTTGTTTTGTTTGGTGTTGTTTTTTGGGGTTTTTTTTTGTTTTTTTTTTTTTTTTTGCTTCATTGTTGTTGTTGTTTTGTTTGTTTGTTTTGCTTTGTTCTTGTGGAAGGTGTTTGTTTGCCTTTTGGGTATGACAAACTGAATGTCACATATAAATTTCTCCACAACTGACCTATCCACAATTTATTTTGTTTTAATGCAAGAAAATCTGAGGCTCTCCTTAAAAGAGGAGGCCTCTGACATGAGCTCTGAAATACCAAATGGCACACTAGCAAAAATGACTAAAGTTGGCAAGCCTGAGTGTAGTTTATTACATCAATCTTAAAGAAAGATAAGCCAAATCAAATCAGACTTGATGAAATGGAATAAAAACATGCTTGGCTTGAAATAATATGTTAGTAGAGAGTATTTCTTATTATATTTTGTTTGATAAGCAATAAAAACACAGACTCACAGTGCACACAGTCATTTGCAATGCAGGCACTCATTACTGACTTCCCACGGAACCAGTGTGGCCAGCATGGAGCAGCAGGGACAGGGACAGGGGCACAGCTGAGGATACTAGCATCTCTGCATGTTTTCAATCCTGGAATAATCCCATAATATGGACATCTTAGCCTGGTGTTTAAGCCTTCATCTCACTTCTTTTTAAAGCTTGCTTAACACTTTTCCAGTTGATTGATACAGCATCAATCACAGTAATATTCCAGCTGTGATGTTCCTGTTAATAACTCCTGAGGAGATGGGTGGCTCGAGGCCCTGAGCTGAGCACAGGCATTTTCCTTGCAAATGCCAGGGAAGATTCGCTGACAGCAGCTTGCAAAATGTATAGGGCAGCAGCAAGAAACTGCCCATCATTCCACCCCAAGCACATCCCAGTTTGGGAATATGCCTGTCACATCTGCAGCCCTTTTCTGCCCAGGGATTAAAGGCTTTGAGGAAAGTTTGTGAAGTGCAGCTGGACACACCAAGGGTGAAGTGGCTGCAATTACCTGCTTTGCTTACGCCAATTGCCATGTATTACAAATGAAGCCACTCACAAAGAACCAAACTATTACGCTGCTTTTTCATAACCATTAATTATAAAAATACCATCACTCATGTTTGTAAGGTATGAACTGTCCTGTGATAGCTGATTTACTTTTTTTCAGTTCAGTGAATTGTAATGGTGAAGCTGCAAAAAGTGTTGGCAAGTGATTCCCACGGGGATGTGCTCCTGCAGGTCTGAGCTGGTGAAACCCCCCCTGTTCATGACAAAAGCACAGCACAGTGACCTCAGAGGTACAGAATTACATTCTCTCCATCCTCCTGGCCACCCTGCAGAGTCTCTGGGAAAAGCTCAGTCCTTCAGGACAAGGTCAGGTAAATATTTGGTACCCTGACGGCCAGTTTAAGGAGAAGCTTTCAGGCCAAAAGGATGTCACCCTAAAGACTTTTTCTGGCATGCTGAGCACCCCAAAACTTTGCTGGGATCCATCACCGTAGGTACTGATTTATCTTCTGCTTTGCCATCCCTATTGTGTTTAGGTTCAGAGTGGCAGCATAGTGAGAGGAACTCTTAAACCCCTCCCAGGGCAAAGGCAGCAGTTCTGGGAAAACCCCATGTTTTTTCAGCCCTCTCCCAATTAATTCTGCTGGTGTTCATCCTTTCTTACACACCTCTGCCATTTCCTGCTGCTGGGTAGGGCAGCCAAATGAGGCAGAAGAGGAAAAGCCCTTCAAAGCTGCTCATCCCACCAGGGCCACTTGCTGCCCAGGTTAGTCATGATCTGAAGACTGAGCTTCCAAAAGGATTTGCCACCCCAGCACCTGAGACAGTCCTGCACTGCTTTCACCCATTGCTGCTTTCTGCACAGATGTGGCCCAGGTGCTTGGTCTCCTGAGATGTGCACATGAGCCCATGCGTGTGGTGGGATCACTGATTGATGCTCCACAGCCATCTGGAACTAGGGAAGAAGTGACAAATCTATCCACCCCCCAACAGCCATACCTTCCATGAGATTTTGATGAATGAGATCTTTATTGGCTGCTGGGCTAATTAAATAGAAGTTGCATCAGCTTCTAGCTGACAGGCTTTAATTGCTCCTGAGCAGATTTTGAGAGGACCAGATGAATACGAAAATAAGAGGAAAGACTGTGGATTGGATCCAAGGATGACTCTGTATTGTGCTTCAGCTGGAAGTTTGTTCCACCTTTCCCTGAGGAGCTGGAAAGGGACAGGGGGCTCTTGTGCTGTGAGAGTGCTGTCAGAAAAACAAAAATTAACATAGATAACAAAAAGGAGAAAATAGTATCCTGGTTTTAGATAAGAATTTCTGAAGTCTTATCATTACCCCAGTCCAGCTTTGGCTTTGAGCAGCTGGTGCCCATCCACTCCGAGCTCCTGTTCCCATTTGTCACACGGGACTGACAACACCTGCCAAGGGCTGAACTGCCTGGGATGCTCTGACACAATATGTATTTCTGGGACTGTTTATCTCTTTTTATTTTTTCCCCTCCTGTTCCTTTGAAGTCCAGAGACTGCAAAAGGTGTGTCAGGCATCTGTCAGGCCCCATAGCCAGGCCCAGACCTGTGCAGTTCTGCTGGGGGCTAGAAGAAAGAAGCTCCCTTCCAGCCCCAAGGACTGTGAGCCTGGCTGTTCATTGGTACAGGTCCTTTGAATACAAGTGTAGTGTGTGTCCCACAGCGTGTGCTGGCTGCCAGCAAGGGCTGCACAGCCTTCTCAGCCCTTTGCTGCCACTTCCCCAGCAGGACCAGGCTAGGGGGCTGATTTGCATCTCTCCTCCAGGCTCCTGCCTAAACCTCTAAGTGGGGTATGTGCATGGCTCAGTAGGAGAGCCACTGACAGGAAAAGTTTCTGGGTGCCCAAGGTTCAGATTGGTCCAGGACAGAGACAGATCTGCTATGCAGTAGATTAAAAAGTTAACTGAAATTAATGACCAAGCCCTCAGTGACTTCAGTGGTGTCATGTTTTCCCCAGTGGACTCTGCAGTCTATATCTGGGCACATCCAGCCTAAGTGGCTTGTTCCATGTTTAATTTATGGCATGATGGATGAATTCTTAGCATACAATGCACTTAATTCCATTTTGGGCTGATTTATGGTGTGATGTGAACTGCACATGAAGTTTTTAATTCAGTAGGTGGTGACTCTGATCCAGTATATGGAGTGTGATGGAAGAGATGATAAATTTGATTCCAAGGGTGATGCATCAATTTCAGTGTGAAGTGCATCAAATTTATCACATGGCACATTGGTTTCAGTGCATGACACCCCAACAATGGCCGTGCCAGGACAGTTGTGTGGGATGCTTTGACTGCATCACCAGTGGTCCCCCACAAGCACCACCACCTCAGAAGAAAATGGCCCTTGCTGTTTGTCTTTCATTTGATCTTGCAGGACTTGAAGAAAACCAGAAGAATGGCCCATTAGATGCCAGTCAAAATATTTGTCTTCAATTTAATACATGCACCAGGTAGAGGCTTTTTATATCCTACCTCGTTTCAGGTCTCAGGAAGATGCTGCTCCTCCTGGGGAGCCTCAGCACCAACTAGCAAATTGGCCTAGTTTTAAGTTAATTTCTTCTTCTTAATTAGTCAATTACTAATTGATTCAGTATCTTTGCTTTAAGCTCAACATCTGGGATCCACTGCTGAATAGGGGTGTGGAGTTTGAGTCTGGGCTCTTTAAATTCTGTAAGGTGTTTTAAAACACCACCTCTAGAGAAAACCCCTCCTCTTTTCCCTCACTCCTCACTGGAGATGCTTTTGGGATAAGAATTTCAGGCTGAAATAAACCCACATATTGATTAGGAGTTCCTAATGGCATTCAAACATCACTTGTTTGTGACTTGGTGCACACGAACAGGACAGCCCAGGGTGTGCTGGGCACCAAGGGGGTCCCAGTATCTGTGGTACCCAACTCCTTGCCCATCCTCACACTCCCTTACACCAGCACCACTGAATCCAGCCAGGCACTGCAGGGCATGGCAAATCACTGAGGCAGCCAAGAAAGACATGAGAGGGCTGATGAGAGGCTTTGGTGACAAGCTGAGCAAGAAGTAATTACTTTTCTTTTCTTTTGCTGCCACAGCCTCTGTGGCAGTGAGAATAAATGCAGTGTATTAGCAGCAGTGAGTGGCAGATTCACTGGGTTGCAATTTATAACATTGTCTTCCCCAAAACCCCACTGGAGGGCATTATGAAGTTAGTTAAATAAAGGGGGATAAAATTATGAGAGGGTCACTGTGGAAAAGTGTTTGGAAACCCTCAGAAGAGAGGCTGTTTTCTTCTATCTGACTGTCTTGCTGAGCTCTGAGGGAGGGTGAGTGCTCATACACCAGATATTAAATTCAATCCAGTGAGAAGGATCAGATGTTGGTGTGCCAAGTCTGTCTGCCACCATGCCTAATGCACAAAGATGGCTGAAAAATCTTCCATCAAAATGTTTTGATTTTTCTTGAAGCAAAAAAAAAACTTCTGCTGGAAAAAAACAACAACAAACCTTCAGGGCAGAAAACTTCTGGCAGAGAAAACTTTGTCTTCAGACTGTTGATAAAGGGTTGCTGCTGTCAGAGGGGATAAAGAGGAGGATGTTTTCATCAGTCATGTTAATCTGATCTATCCCTGCATGCAGGCTTGTGCAGACAGATAAAATAAAACAGATTCTGATACGCTGGTGAGCCAAACTCTATCAGTTTCCAAGGGACTCTGAGATGTCTGGATGGAGAAGCAGGGGGTGGATTTGCTTTGAAGTTACCCCCTGGTGAAGGGTGTTAAGCACTGGGAAAGCCACTCAGGCTAACGTGCATCTGTTCTGCCTGGAGGGAGCTGTTTGCAGGCTTGGCCTGTGCTCTGTGCCCCCAACACCTCTATGTCAAACAGGTCGTGCTGCTCCTGCTGCTCACAGCCCAGGCCCTGCAGGAAGGGGAAGCTTTAAGCCCAAAAGAGTTAAAAAACCCACACGGACATTTGGTTTAAATGGTTTAAAGAATATAAGGGAGGGGAAATGCTAAAAATCACTCCTTTCAATAACAAAAAGTGCTCATGAATCTAAACTCCTATTTCAGCACCATCTTGCAAACAGCTTAGTTCATGACCAGGGCCAGAAACACTGGGTTTGGGAGGTTGCTGTGCCTGCTCCTCTGTCCCCCAGGCACCCTCCTGAGGGGAAGCTTGTGCCCCACTTAACCTTGGCTGAGGGGACCAGACAGGCTGAGGGATGCTCCCACTGCTGCCATCCACAGATAATCTCACTGTCTGGGCCTGGTTGGAGCTGGCACCAGGAGAAGGGCAGCAAGGAGCATCCCAGCTGAATGGCATGGATCCTGCTCGTGCATCCCAGGCCACTGAGACCCTGCCACACATGCTCCTGCAGGACCATAGAGGAGCCTCCCAGCTGCAGAACATGTTTAAGCTATGGAGGGAATTCATTTCTTTATTTATTTGCTTTACATGGGAGACAAGGCTGCTGGTTTATAATGTGAACCATAATTTTAACTGACTGAAGTCAGTCCTAGAAATCAATTCCCCTCTCCAGAGCATTAATCAGACCCAGGAATCAGCAATTTTATGATACTTTTCCATGTTACTCTGGGTGGATTCTGGGCCAGAATCTCAGCTGGTGTAACTTGGTGTCACTCTCCAAATCCAGGTGATTTACATTGTCTAATGCTGCTGTGACCTTCTACAAGTTTGACAATCTCAGATGCCCTAGTTTTTACTGAAGAGTTCATATATTGTTTCAAGGTGTTTTTAAATACATTAGACTGACAGAGGGCACACAGTTCAAACTGTATATCCCAAAAAAATGTGTTTGTCACTTCAAAATTAGGCCAGGCTGAAGCACTGGAAGAAAGGAGGCCCCTGTCCAGTAGTATGTACTCCAAAGGCTACTGGTTCCAGTTAGCCAGGGCTCCTGGAGGCTCAATTCCCTCCTCTTTGCATTGCTGAAGTTCTCAGCAGATTTTATGGTTTTCCTCCAAACCCTTTGACTATCATCAGTGAGGCTGCTGGCACTGCAGGCTGATAGGATGGCTCCTGCCTCCTCTTTGATTCAGTCTTCTCCACTATTTGCATCCATCCATCCATCCATCCATCCATCCATCCATCCATCCATCCATCCATCCATCCATCCATCCATCCATCCATCC